>VBVR01003077.1:0-19134 GCA_011638315.1 Tetramorium parvispinum | reverse complement strand
AGATTATAAAGAAGATACTAGGATTTAACACAAATACAAGAGAAATAAATATACAAATAATAAAATTGTAAATATTTTAACAATTTTAAAAAATTGAAGTAAAAATCGACATTTAATATGTTCTTATAAATCACAATAATTGCAATATAATAATTATAGTAAATGTAGTATACAGTAGTCATAATTGTATAATAGTATATTTATAGTATACTGTAACAGTAACTGTCATCTAAATATACAATATCGTACATTTTGTTTTTGTTAATATAAATACTTGTTGTTAAAATATAATAACATTGGTAAAATGTAAATGTTTTCTAAATTATTATTATAATTTATTTGGAACGTTAATTTTATAAAATATAAATTTTGTTTTTAATCATTGTGAGACGAGAATGAAAGATAACGAACCAAATAGCAAACTGATATTATTGTCATTTGGATATTAAATAAAAAATATTATTTTTCCGTTAAAATGATAACGACTCATGACAACAATTTGCTATCTGGAAAGATAAAGTGGTATATTTGTGCTATCTGGAGAGATAGAGTCCTGGAGATACCCATCCTAGTTATCGACAAAAAATAGAGACCGGGACTTGCTCGACTTCAGAAATTATTGACAAGAATAGTTTCAATCGAACAATTTTACAGTAATCACGAGAAAAATATCTTGTCTCTCTCGACCGCGCGGAGGGACCTCCGCTCGACGACACAAGTACGACCAATTCAAACGATGACGTAAGCTCGTTCCGTCTTCCTCTTCGTCTACGTCGCTCTCGTCTATGGGAGGATAGCCTCCCACCCTTCGAGTCCGCAGCATCTTTTCGCATGATGTAGCTGTGTGACGTCCGCTGATCGAACGAGAAACAGAGAGATGCGATCTTCCTTTTCTTCTTCCTCTTCTACACCCCACTCGCTCTCATTCTCTCTCTTTCTCTCTCTCTCTTTCTCACCGTCTCGCGTACGTGCCCTCCTCCCCTTCCTCTCCTTTCTCTCTCTTTTAACATTTATATCGCGTTCCATCTCTGTCTTATCAGCAATCATCTATCTCGGTCGTTTACCGTACCGGTCGCGGTGTAGTTGCCGCTCTCTCTCTCTCTCTCTCTCTCTCTCTCTCTCTCTCTCGCATGCTCTTTCTCGCTCCCACATCCTTTTCGCTACTTCTTTCTATTCCACAAACATACTCACGTAGAACACACAATTCCACCTCTCCCTCCCTCTCTCTCTCTCTCTCTCTCTTTCCCTTCTTTGAAAAGCGGCTCTCATGCAGAACTCTCTTGTTCCTCCTATCACTCCCACCAGGTCTCGATCGCTCTATCGCTGTCTCTCTCCTTCTCGAGCATCAAAATTGCGCGTCCCTCTCTTTCTCTCTCTTTCTCTCTCCTTCGACGAGTATCTTTTTCGCGCGATTGGACCGCGTATCTCCGTTCAACGCGACCATTTCTCTCGCCCGCGCTCTCTCATTCCTCCATCTTTCTCGCGCGCGCACAGTCCGGACTCGGCCGTTCCTTCCTCCCCCCCGCCCGCCGCTCTCGCGCGCCCCACGAGGAAGCCCGAAGTGCCGCGAGCCGCTCGGCGGCGCTCGGCGGCGCTCGGCTCGTCAGTCTCGAGTCTCGCGTCGGTCGTTGCGGGTTTGTTTTTCGCCGGCGCCGCGTTCCTTCGCCCGTCCGTTCGACCGGGACCCATGGAGAACCGTGGGCCCGACAGGTGCAGTGCGGCGTGACAAACGAGAGGGACAGACAGCGGGGAAAAGCGGAGAGGCGGCTCCGAACGAACGGGGGATGAAGGATGGATGAGAGGCCCGCGCTCGCGACGCGGACGGCAACGACTCGATCGTAAAACCAATCCGACTCCGACCTCTCGGTAATACTTCGTTCAGCACGTATTTATTTATTGAAAGCGGCACGCCGCTTGTTCCCGACAACGTTCGAAGTACGAGGAAGGAAAAGTCGCGCGCGGCCCACCCCCGATGGTCCTTCCCGCGCGATCGAGACGACGACTCTGATTGTGAGATCCGAACGATTCGGCGCGCGCGCGCGCGAGCGACGAAGGGTGCCATTTGAAAAAGTCGCCGCCGCGCCGTTCACGGCGTCACCTGCGCAAACGTTTCAGCTGATCGCGAGTAAGGGGGGGTGATAAGCGCGCTGCCACGCCACCCCTGGAAAGGTTCGTCGCCTCGAGAAAGAGGAGTATTTGTTCAGCTGGCGGCTGGTTCCCCCTCGGGACTCGCAAGCGTACGCCTTGAAGTCGGCTGTCCGTATGTCCTTGTCGACAGAGGCTGTTAATACAGAAGACCGAGAGAGAAGGTAGCCGCGTTTGAGTAATCGTCGCCGATCGATTAGTCTCACGCCAAGTGTTCGAGATCGCGTCAAGTGCACACTTTTTCCGACGGTCGAGGCCGCGGTAGCTCGCGCGAGCTTGCGAAGGGAAAAGGGAGCTTGCGAGAAGTCGGGTGCGAAAAGTCGCGAAACTCTCGAGTGCGGGCGATCGAGAAGCGGTGGCCGAGGGTGGAGCACATCCTTCTGGGATGTCGACGTGCGGAGGGTGGTGCCTGTGGCCGGCGAGGACGCGCTTTCGACACTCGACAAAACCGCCGACGATCCGTCGCAGCTGAGATCAACGCCGATCGATCGAGCCCTTCCCCCCTCTCTCTCTCTCTTTCGATACACCTTCGACACGTCTGTCCCTCGAGTTGGCGAGGGCGCGACGGAAAGGGATTCTTCGCTGTTAAGCGTCGCGTTAAGCAGCGCGAGATAATCCGGAATTATTCTCGGGAGATTCGGAAAAAGGTGCAGCAGGTAAGGATCTTTTTTTTTTTTACAGTTGCTTGCCTCCAAAAGTCTGGAATTAGACTTTTGGTTATTTCATTAGATATTATGTTTCAAATTGAAGGAGTTATTTTCAATTGTAGTTTCTTGAAAATTAAAGTTGTAATTTATATTAATTTTTATTGAGGGAAATGTGTGTTAATTTTACGAATTATGATTTGGCATATATTAATCAATGATCAACTTGCATACTCGTTCGATTCACATCCACGTGATAAATATCTAATTACGAGTATTTATAATAAGAAATTAATTCTTCTAATTTAGTGTGTATTTTTTTTGTTTCATAAAGTCAATTTTTTTATAAAATCAGGCAGAAAGAAATCTTTTGTGAAAAGCATTAATTATCGTTTCAATCGATCGGAAGAAATTTTATCATTTTATTTGGTGTATTCTCCGACACAATGAAAATAATTTAGCGAAACATTAATAACAACTCTAAATAAATGAATGCCCGAAAGATGCGCAGTGACTGATTAATGGCCGGATGGATAATGTCGATTTAACAAGCAATTTAATGTAGTAAATGCAATGTACAATATTATGCAACGAAAACGAGCCCAAGGCTTCGCATGTCTGCCGAGCTCATCGCGTAGTGGGCGAGCTTTAACCAAATATGCAAATATCAAGGCTTCATATTTCTGCGAAGCCTTGTCGGACAAACGTTACAAAGTTGTTATGAATATGGAAAGCAATCTCTTAGAGTGGACTTACGCAACAAAGTGATTGCAAATGTTCGATTTATTTTTCAAATGAATGTGTACGGTTTACAGTGTCGACTCGTTAAAATTTTCTTAATAAAACTCTGCCGCTGTACAATTGAACGAGGGTAAAAAAACGATTCGTGGAATGGGACGAGGAGGATGAATGCAAACTATCGTCGTAGACTGCGGCGGTGTATTGAAGTCTCCGGTGATTTTAACGCTTGGCGCTATATTTCAGTACAGACATATTTCAGCTCACAATCAGTTTCGATATCTAAATTGTTTTTATGCTAATTAATCGTTTCACTTTTACCAATTTCTTACCTTATTATTTTTAAATTATTAAAGTCTCATTATTTGTATTAGAATTATTAATTATTCGATAAATTATGCTGAATTATAACACTTTTACGAATAATGTGAATGTTAGATAAGTACAAATATGTATAAAGATTGCTAGATTCATGTTTAGAAACAATTCGAGTCCTAATGAAAAATACAATATATAACATTACTGCTATTTTCTCTATAACTTTCTGATAGAGAAAAGAAAATTTACAGGTGTAAGAGAATTGTCCACACGTAAATAGCTTTATACTGCCCTTGAATTTTTCGTTTAGTGATTCTCCCGTGCACAAACCTTAAATCACCTGTGCGACAGCTGTTTCCGCTGTCGAAATACCCGTCCGCATTGCTCAAATCATTCGCTCTTGTTGGTACACGACTATCAATGTATTTAAAAGATGTTCAAAGAAAATTTAAGCTGTACCAATAAAAAGATTCAAATAATTTATCTTTTAATAATTTTTATAACATAATAGTCTTTCTTTTCGGTGATAACAATTTTCTATCAGCATATCGTTATTTTGTCACTCCTTTATTTCTCTCACAAAATGTTGCATTTTTGCATGTTGCGTTTTTTTGTTGACAAAAAGTTGAAATTTCGCTCGCACCCTGCGAGGACTCGCGCGCCACGAGGGACCACGTCCCTGGCCGCGATCGCCAATCTCGCCGGTGTCCTTCTCTCCTCCCCGTACCGCGTAGGAAAGCGTGGAAGCTGCTGGGACCGCGGCATATCCTCGCCGAGAGATGTCGATCTCCGGCGGTCTCGTAAATCACGCCGCGATACACATCCGGCGCCAGCCATCGAAAAGGGCTTGGCGCGCGAAAATGGCGGCTGCACGGCCGCCCATAGCCCGACCATGGTGGTCCGGTGGTGGTCGAGGTCGACCCTGCTCCATCGCCGTCGCCGCTGCCTATCGTGGTGTACTAAAAAGTGAACGTTGCATCGTGCATCGCCGCCGCCGCCGCCGCCGCCGCCGCCGCCGCCGCCGCCGCCGCCGCCTTCGCGAACAAGCGTGTCGCTTTCTCGAGACGGTCTGCGAGCGCCTGCACCCGAACGGGGCACCGCGATACTAACCCGCCTGAAAACGTTTCACCGGCTGTCTCGACGCCGAGATTGGCCTTAACCCTCGCTCGGGGTGACGTCACGTCGCGGGGAAGCGCCGCGATTATTTTTTCCCCCTTTTTTTTCTGTCCGGCCACAGACCGCTCCGGACTGCGATTCGCGGAATGGGGCGAGGGAGGAATGCAAGGTTACCGTCGTGTACCAAACTGAGTTATATAGAATAGAGTAGAGGAATGCTGGGTGGTTCTCTGCGCACGGGCCCCTTTCTGCAGATTAGATAGAACTAGTATGAGGATAGAGGATATGGGGTACAATTGAAAACGAGCTCAAGGTCGATAGAGAGAGCAACGTGGTAGTAGATAAAGAATGGTTTACATTTACGGAAACCGAAACCGTTTCAGTCATTATACTTTCTAAAGTGCGTTTTAAATAAACAAATGTAGAAAGCATCCCTTCTGATAATAAAATATAATAAAAGTTTCTTACTTCAAAAAATGAAATTTCAGACTCCGTCGCACACGTCTTTATAACTTATAATAATAAAATATTTATAAATGTTATATTATAAATTTCTACAGTAATTAGTTCTACAGTAAGTCTACTATTATATATTGAATATTTCTTATTATTTTTATAATTTCTTAATAAATATAACATTTTAAAAATATTTTCTGTCAGAAACTAAATTATCGTAATAAATTTGTTAATTAATGATGTTTACTGCTGCGGATAATATCGAGAAGAAATATTTTTCGAACGAGTATGCAAATGATAAGAAGCTGCGAATCTTCGAATCTGCCGCCTCTCGCACATGACGGAGACGATGTTTGCGCGATCGATCGTACTTTGCGCGAGTTCGACCCAGTTATTAATAAGACTTTCTCTTTTATTTTAGCCATGGACTGGAGGGGGTTCACGCTGGCATTTCTGGTGGTAAGTAAACACAAAAAATTAGTTTTTTCGCTGCGCACAAAAAAGCTCACCTTGACGAACGAAATATCTTAATCCGTGCGACTTTTCATTTCTTCGCTTTCTTTTACCTCATCTTTTTTGCAGAATACACAAGTTAAGATATAATTATGTTATAGAATTATCGTTATTATATAATTATTATTATTATTACTGAAAATTTCATCTTATAAAAAAAATATTGCATCAATATTTGGATTAGTTCAAAATAAAAATTGCTTTTATATTATCTCAAGTTATTAAAGAATCAATATTTTCAGTTTATTTGATTTTGTATTCTAAAAATCTTCTTAAGTATATACGCCTGTGTACGATCAATTCAATCTTAAGTGCAATCGCTTAACTTACATTTAAACGTAATTGTTCTAAATTCACTTATGCAATTCGCGCGAGGCGAATCCGACATAATACTTAATAACAGTGTAAAAAAATTCTCGCTCAAAACGGTAACGTTTATCGCACAATTCCATCATTAATAGTTCTATTTGAAAAAATCGATTGATGGATTATCTCTGCGCTTAATTCGACATCCTAAAGTCGAAGGGCGAGGGGATAATATGTAATCGAGAATACGCGGCGGCTCTCTCGCATTCGTAGTTTCGGATAGGCGTTGGATTATTAATGATTACGTCCGTAATATGTACACACACTTTCTCCCGTGCGTGCATGCCGCGTCGAACACGCGCGTGGTTTTACTTACAAAGAATGCGGCGCATTATGTAATCCTTTGTTGGCGCACGACATATCCGAGAAAGGTGTCTGGTTGTGTGATTGCAGAACCGCGTCGGCGCGTGGTGGATTCTTAATGCTCCGATCGTCAATGGAAATTTGACAAACGATTCTCTCTCGAGAAAGCAGCTGGACGGCTTTCGAGCCATTTTCAGACGTATAGCCACGGAATATGCGTGCGAGATTTTACTCTCTAATCGCGCGGCGTTACTTAGTTTTTTCTCGAATTGTCAACGATGTCTCTCTCGTATCGCTCAGATATCGCTCTCGAAAGTTATTTAATTAGCAAAAATAGCATTAATCATGAAAGTATAGAGAACGACTGAAACAGAGAAGAAAAATAGTAAATGGTTTCTGGCTAATGAATATTATGTTAATTTGCGAATACTTTCGTTTTATAAATGGGGGAAGGGAAAGAAATATCAGAAAGAAAAATTTATCGTGATGGGAGCTGAGTATTTAAAATTTCCAATTTCGACAGACAACTGTATATTTTAAAGCAAATATATATTTTACGATGGCATTGAAAGACGACGTAGATAAACAAGAAGTGCGATCTAAAGTATATTTAAGTATTTTTTCACGGCGGTTTCGGAGAAGCGTTATGTCACTGTACTGACAATAGTCGTGGGATCTTTCTGGATGAGAGGATCTAATGTCGTTAACCTATTCAAGAGGCGGCAATCCCGGTGTTATGTAACACTTAATAATTAACAATTACGCTAAACTTGTCGTTTACGTGTGGCTTAAGCCTTCGTGACAGAATCCTCGAAACGCGCGTCGCTGATACGTGCTGTAAAACAACAGAGTGCTACTACACATCATGAAACTTTTCATTGTTGGCACGCATTGCTTTGCGCAACACACGAAATAAAATTCCAAATTTCAACCTGTCGCAATTAAGGTATCCCTAACTTAATTATCTGGTAATTACGCATTTTTTCTCGATTATTTGTACTCCAGTTAGAGAATGCCATAAAAACATATGTCTATTCAGTGACGTGCAGATTTTTTAACGACTATTCTTTTATGAGAAAGCGCTTCCTTAAATTGTATACAAATTCCTTCTTTTTTTTTTCCACCGTCGATGAATGGTGCAGAATGATGCAGCGGATCCGCGCGTGTCGAGTTTGATCGGAACTCCCTTGCATGTAAGAAGAAAAGACAATCCGTTCAGAACCGCCACGCCTACTTTTACTTTGTGTTCTTTTAAATATCGACGCGAGATCTTGGCGAGCCCGGCGTTCGCTGGCGCGTTTCCATAAACGTTTCACTCCGCGGTCGATGGACGGACGTTGATAACCGGAAAGGTGACGCCGAATATGCGCTTCGTAATGTTACGCGTTCGCCCATTCCTTCGTTGCAGCGGAACGAGAACCCGTCGGTCCAATTCAGCAAACAACGTGACATATATTACGTCAGAATTTCGAACAGGTTTCCTTGAAAGCAAAAGGTTAGGTTCTAAATATGGTCTTTCAAAGAAAAAAGGAATTATTCTTCGTTATTGCTAACAGCTTCTTGTCGAAAGGATTCTTCAAACAATTCGTACGCTCACTTAAGAATACCAGGAACACAAATACGACAATGCAAATATTTGAGATGACGGTTCGGTCGAACTAATAGAAACGTTTATGTCGACGAAGAGAGGAGAGAAAGTCAAAAACTCTCGTCTGACAAACTCTGTTTCTCCGCAAAATATGCCGCGTAAACATCGTTCAACTGTCAACGTATTGAGCAAGAAATATACTCGTCCACCCAAATTAGGATCCGCCAGCAGAGTCATCCGTTCCGATTAGAGATCGGTGAAACCGTGCGGCATATTCGATCGTCGTGTTCGGAGGACTCGCGTGGGCGCTCGCTTAAAGTTCGGAAGTCATTGCGATTAAGCCCCCGAGTGCAATCTCTTCGCCCACGCGTGGCGACAGTCCTCCGTGAAAAGTCCTTCTACAGCTCCACGTTAAATGCCCGGTCGTGACATAATCGCTGTACTGCTCGCGGCGTTAGATCGCGACGTCACGGGAGCACGCGCCGCGGCAGGGATTGCGTACGAAAGTGACTAACTAGCAAGAGTCGCGGACACCGTGTGTCCGCAATAGCGAGTAATGGGCGGCGATCTCAAGGAGATCGCGGCCCACGTCAGATCCGCGTTGGATCGCGGCTGTGTTGTCGATCGCAGTCCGCCGCTCCAATTACCTATTGAACTACTTGACGTCCAAAGATCACGCTGCGTTGGACGACAACTAGCTAACATATGTCGCATTATTATTAAACTCGCTTGCTAATTGCGCGTGTAATAACCGTCCGAAGGCGACGGTCAGAGCTAATTTTAGCTAATCTACGGCATTGTTAATGAAAATTCTTATGCTGATTAGATAATTTACAAGGATTACCTCGGATAACGTTAGTGCTAAGTTTAGCTCATGTATCGTATTTTAATAAAAATTTGTATCTCACATACATACACGCGATTGAACGATTGAGCGATTGTAAGCCTCAGGCAGTAAGAAAATGGACAATTATCTGACGTCATTGTAAACATGGAAGATTCCACGAGCGACCCTTTTCAGTTTTTCTCCTCGGTTTACTGCCGGTGAAGATGCGCGTTTCGCGAAGCGAAGGTCAGTCCTCGATGGATTCCATCGCACGCGGAACGTCGCGAACCTTATATGGTTCGATCTTGCTGCTGGCGAACTAAGGTCCGCGCACCGCTGCGCTTTATCGAGGTATATCTCCGATCCTGCGTTTTGTGTTTGGATCACGTCCACCGCGACCATCGATCCAATTGTACGTATCGAGCAACGCCGATCTCACGATAATCTACCTCGCCACGGGCGCTCGTCAAATTAATGGGACACAGTGCTCCGCAATAAAAGTCGAACAGCTGCCGAGCATAGCGTTCTTGCTATCGCCTTCACTTTGGCGCATTGGTAAATATAGTCGCAAATAGAGTCCGTGAGAGAGAGAGAGAGAGAGGAAGAGAGAGATACAAGTCACAGGGGCCACGTCGTTCCGAGTGTGTATACACTTCAATGGCCAGTGACTTGTTAGACCACTTTCATTGCACGGACGAACAAGCGCCGGCCATGCTGACGTCAGCGTTCGCCAGGGAGACTCCTGTCGTGAAACTTTCCGCGGCAGCGTTGAGGCGAACGAGAGACGATTGTTTAACGCCACTGCGCGCACGCGGGAGATAACTTTTATCCCAGTTACGCGCGAGATCGTCTCCCGCGTGGGAAAAAGAAAGGCCGAGGAGACATCGCGGCAGCTTCTCGTAATCGCTCTCGTAGGTCAACTATCGCTTTCAGATAGCAATCCGCTTGGGAATCGCCGCCGATACCTAAATTGGTAGCGGCGGAAAGACAAAAGTGTGTCGAGGGGAAATTACACGGCGCGACGCGATCGTCCTTGTGTTATTTACATTTACTCTCGCGCTCGCCGTCGCTCCGCTTACCGACGTTTTCCACGGATCTGGATAGATCAGCATCCGGGAGACGCGCGATCTCCCCCGGTCGGTGATAAACGATTTATCGCGAGCTCGTAAGCGGCGCTTCGCGCCGTTTGCCCCGATTAGATCGTCTCCTCGGATCCACATGTCTTCCGTGTTAAAGTTCCATTACGACTAGGCATTACGCATCGCGCGAAATTACCTGCGATTCAGCGCCGGAATGGGTCTCGAATCAGATTGATGGAAGGCAATTACAGTACCCGTGTACCTTCCTCGTCGCCGTTAATCTAAAAATAAATTATCGCGACTTTATGCGTTCCGGATGGCATAATCGCCGGGCGATTTTATAGTCGCGGATACACGTTAATGCGCCGCACGTCTTTTTCATTATCGGACCAGGCTCGCGCGCGCGTCTTTACGCGCCACGATGACCACCCTTCTCATTTACAAGCTTGTGACGCGAGGAAAAGGGAGAGAACTTCCATGCTTCGCTCGAGAAATCAATCATCGTTTTATTATTTCATTTTCTCTCTTCATTAAAATGACGCTATCGTTTATGTGATTTTATTAAAAGCGACAGCGAACTTGTGTCTGCGGCACGATCTTTTCTTTCTGCGGATCTCGTAGGCTATTTTTAAACAATACACCGCGAACGATTGTTACCTTAATATTCCATGACAATATTATTATTTTAGTCTTCTAGAAAGAAATCGTTTCCTCATTATGTGAAAATATTTTTGTAAACCCTGACACAATCATCCGGAATGATCCGACACTCTGTGAAGAGTTAAGAACAGTACGGTTCATACATTCTCTGGAAAGTGAGAACATAGCGAGAGGCGATCAACTCGGGCATGACATTTTCGCGGGACTTTCATATCGCGCACTTTAATCGGATGGCGATTGATCCCCAACGTTGGTTGGATTAATACTTTGATCGCGGGATACGTCTATCACATATATAACGCGCTGCGAAAAGTGTTTAAAGCGCGTTTGAAAATTGCATCGGCAGTTCAGTAAATTACAGGATCCTATAATCAATTTGTTCGACGTTTAACGGGGGAATATCGGTGCAGCGCGATAAATTCTCGCGTTTTCAGTTCACGTAGTCTCACTTCTTCCCTAATCGTTGCAGTTAAAGACACAACGCTTCCATCATTTCGCAACGGCGCGACTGTTAATGGATGCATTATAGTAAATGGATAATGGATACCTTGAATTCGCTCGGAAAGTTTACGGGATGGGAGTCAAATTAAAATCCGAATCGAGATAAATCATCGCTCCGTGCGGCTCCGACGGTAATTACGTGTATTTACTTTAATAAACGGCCCGGCACATTCGTCTCAAAAACATTTCATCGCGGCTCTTGAGAATCGGGCGTCTTTTTTTTTCTTCTCTCGAGCACGTTGCGCTCATTTCGTCATTGACTTCACCGCGAACGCGCGATGATATCACACTGCCAATTGTGGCAACTCGCTCCGTCACCGGGAATAACCTGATCCTGATAAATACGAATCATCTAACTCTAACTGGTAAAAGTAAAACGGCGACGCCGTTCTCTTTTTCCACGCCTCTCCCGGTTTACCTAACGGCTGGTTATCTCGAATTTTATATAACTTTTTCCACGATTCCTTCCCTGTTTTCAAATTCTCTTTCCGCGTCACATATCCATTGTGGACCAGCATGCCATTCCATATTCATGTCGCGAGTCGCGCCGCGAGTGGTCGCGGGCTCTCCTCAAGAGCGGCCTTGAGAGCACTTTTCGATGCTTGTAAGCGTGACTTCTTACTCAAGCGTTAGATATTTTAAGTACTTGCGCCACTTGCGTGTTACAGCCGCGTGTTACAATATCGTGTGTGCGTTGCGCTATTCTAATTGCGTTCGTGCGATACCGTTCACCACCAGCGGCAAACACGAGGCAATAGCGCGGACCAAGTCAGCGCTAACAATCCTATCTTATTAAGCGAGAAGATCTAAAACATCGCCTTTCCCCTATTTTCAGATCACAATAACGAGGCACAGCGGTAGCAGCAGCGGCGCACACGCAGCCCAGATACCTCAACAGCCGTCGACGTGTGAGTATACAACGCTGTACACCGGCTTGCGAGACTTACTTTCTAATTGTCCCGGCGACGGCGACAACTAATTAGGGCGAATCAATTAGTTTGTTGATCTCGCGTACGCGGAATCGGAAGGATTTCGCGGAAATTGCGTCTCTCCCGCGCCTCCTGTGTGTTTCCACCCGCTCCTCCTTCTTCTCTTCGCATCCCGCACGGTTCTCGAACGCTCGCGTCACGTGTGGCGCGCGAATTTTCTCCCGCGGAAAAATCGCACGCGTGCAATTCCCCCCGTCGTACAGCCAAATTGCCGGATAATCAGATAAAAGTGGACGCTTTCCACACGATGCGCACTTTCTAATGACAGCACAATACGGTTGATGACAATGATTCGAAGTGCTTGTGGTAACGAAGTATAACGGTTTGGAAATAAACGTAATTACTATAGAAAGTAATCGACCTCTCGTATATATATACTTTCTTAACGCCCGACGGAGAGGCTTAATTAATTACCTGGGCTAATTGCCTTTTGCTTATCGCAATTAATCAGTCGTGTATTCGGAAACGATGTATGCAGAGTATGATTATCTCGAGATTTTATCTACCCTTGACATATTTAATCGCGTAATTTAAATATTGATTTCTTATCAATAATGAAATTACAACAAGAAGCAAGCTTGGGATATACAAGTGTAAAAATCCTTTGTAATTAATCTCGTAAGATAATTGCAACTATTAAGTAAATCTTTTCGGTAAATTAACTAAATTTAATGAGCGACGTCATCACGCGTCAGCGAGAATTAATAGGCGAGGAGAATTATTTAAACGCTTCTCAAGGATCATATATTAACAGCTGATAAGAAAAAAAAAAGAGGAAATATTTTCTTAACCGCATCGCCGTCGCAGGAATCTCCGGCCGGCTGCAGATTTTTCTTACGTCAGCGAGAGCGGGGAGAGCAATTAATCGAGTCGACAGACGGATAATTTTAACGAAAGGGAAAAGCGTCGTCGTTCGGAAGAGAGTCTTTCCAGACGAGACCGACCGACGACCTTCCTTGGAAGACATTGCTTTTGCTGGAAGGTGAACGCAGCCGTGCGACCTAGATTCTCGTGTGGAAAGGAGCGGAGCCGCGCGCGTACGCGCGACGGAGAAACGGAGAAAGAGCGATGCGAGATGTAAACGGCACGAAACGAGATGACGATTATAACCGGGACGAACGACGAGCGTGTGCACACCATCGCGATATCCGGCCGCGGCATCGACGGTGAATCGAAAGTCCCCGCGCGCGCGCGCGCGGCGCGGACACTTTCAGCCTTTTACTTCACGCAGTCGAACGACCGCAAGTCAAATTTCACCCGTCCTATCGGCGGAAATGCACGCTGTCTATGCACGACGTTACGGAGTACGGACTCGCCTTTACCCGTTTATCGAGATCGCAGAACCTGCCTTTGCAAACCCGCCTCGGTCCTGCGCGCGAATCCGCTAATCTCGCCCCGTTAATTCCTCTCGCGCGTGAAGATGACGGTAATACTTTCGGTTTCATTTTTGTTTTATTGTCGAATAGATCTTGCATTACAGAAAGTAGATAAAGAAGTAACACGGCCGAGAACATTCCCATAAAATATTGCGATAAGTGTTTGAGAAAAAAAGCGCATTAATTAGCACATTAGGTAGCGCTCTTCCGAGCAAATCGGTTCAGTATTCCAGTTGAGTAGGAGACTGCGAACTCGTAGCTCCTCGAATACCGCTAGATACTTCACGAGATGACGATTAATGAGCGAGACGAACACACTATTTTCCTCGTGACAATGATGAATCGAAAGTCTCCGTTGAAGCGCCCGCGGGCGCTTTCGGACTTTTACTTTTTGTCGTTTGTTCCGCCGGAGCAGCTCGTAGTGAGATGCTGGAAAATGAAATTGTTCCGTTCTGCCCTGATAAGAAACTAGGCACGCGTCTTCCACGTCGTAGTATTATTACTTTCCGTTTGTTCTATTTACTTAATATGATTTGGTGCCTGCTCTTGAATACTCTTTATGCGCTGCTTTATGCTGATGATCTTAAGTTATACCTCCAAGCTAATTTGCTTTCTAACTGCTTCATAATCCAATCTTGTAGACAAGCTTGTTTCTTGATGTGACGTACGAGTGAGCTTTCATTAAACATTTCCAAATACTCTGTTATGAGAGTCTGACATAATTATAATTCAATTTACTATTCATATATTTAGATATTTCCAGATACACATACACAATTAATTTTGTTTACTATGAATTTAATTAGATTTTGGAGTTATCCTTGTCTTAACGTTTTAAAAATATTAACATATTGATGAGCTCTTTAGATTTGATTCAAATTTTAAAGAGTTAGGCAGATAAGAGTTTTAATGTTTTACGTAATTTGCTTGTTCGTTTAAATTTTAAGTAACATATTTGGTTATCTTATCAAAGCTTATAAATTCTTGCATTTTGCGACGCACATCATTGATTTGAGTATGTACAGATTGTTTCATGACATACATGTATTAAATATATTAAATCAATTTAAATTACAAACTATTAAAACTCGCAGACTCATTCTTTTTAAACTCATTAATGACTGCATTTATTATACTCATGCACTCTTCAAATGGTTAATTTCAATTGTGCGTTTCATATAAATGCTACCTACTCTTTGGTTCTTAGCGGTTTAGAACTAATTTGTTTGATGATTTGTTTGATCATTACAAATTAAATACTTATTTAAGTAGTTCGATTTCTATAATTGCCACACAGACATAGACAATCTAATTTCCTTTCAATGATATATAGCTTATTTCTTCGCTTCTCGTCATGATTTAATATTTACGCATTTATATATTTATATTAGTACTGTTTTTACGTGTCCGACATATCCGATACTTACACTTATTTTGTATATATCTCTTTTTCGTTGAGAAGTCACACCATAGTAAACAAGTAAACGATAAATATTATAATTAATTTATCTACATACTTTTATTACTATACATGTACTTTCAACTCTTTCTTTCATCACTCATTTCATAAAGTTATATCAGAAATCTATGAATCAATGTGATATTCTAAATTCGCATTTACTTTGCGCTTACAATTCCTTTTTTGATTGTTCTGGAGAAATTTGCATTCCAATTATTGCACTGTTCAAGGCGCTATCACTATCGGAATCGAGCAGAGCATTGTTTACTGCCTCTGAAACCGTTGTTTCTGCACTCTCGAAGAGAAACCGCGCCTTCGCGAAGAAAGTATTTTTTCCGCTCCTACCTTCGCGCATGCGAACGTACACTCTCGTGGAGGACGAAACTATTATTCTCAGATGCATTACAATACCTGCAATCGCGTTTCCATATATGTAGAGCCTGGCCGTGCCGATCACCACGCTAAACATTTAATCGCCATGCACAGCAGTTTATCCTGTTTTCCGTCTCATGAAATGCTCATTACTATCTTACTATTTTATTAAATAAATGTACCTTGAAAGACTCGTGCATTAAAAAAAACGGATTATTCCGCTGGTGCAGTTGACCGACGCGCATTAAAAGCTCGTTAAAAACGAATTCTCGGAGAAATCATCGTTTTTCACTAGAAAAAAAAAAATCGCGATGTTAATTGGGCGCGCTCTCTTATTTCAGAAACGTTCTAAAATCACAGAGTGGAAAATATTTTGCAGAAAGCGAACAATCGCGTAAATGCAGCTTTCAATTTGTCAGAAGCTAAATCTCTCTAGCAAAGCTACATAAGCACAAGCAGCACTCGTAGATCGCTTAAATTCTGAGAATATGTCGGATTGATATAATAGACGACGCGCAGTCGCGCGATGCGGCGCGAAAAAAAATTCAGGTCATGCGAATCGGATTGTCCGCGTTTAACGCACATTCTGCGCATTTGAATACCATCGTCCCCGAGGAATTTTTCACACCGTCATCGTGTTCATGCAGGATAAAGTTGTCGCCACACTCGTTAGCGCGCGATAATTAAGACCTGCGGGTGTTATCGCCACGGCATAATTATAAGGGGAGTTCATCAAGATGAAATCTCTAATTACGACTTTTCCTTATCGATTAGCGTTACATTGTTTCGCATGTTTCTTCAGGAGACGTAATTGTACTCGCAACACTCTGGCGAATTTTATTATTATTATTATTATGTATATATATTTATTATTATATTATTTTATTCTATTTCTAAGAAATCCGCAGTCTATTGAATCGGTTAACATGCCATCTGCGTGGATCTGTTTTTGCGGGATTTTTGCGCGAAGGACGCATGTGTATACAGTGACTGTTAATAAAGTAATCTTTCACCGTCAGAGCGACGATTCGTGATAATTTGCCTTGTACACGGTCGGAATTTTTATAGGGAGAGAAGGGCATCCGGAAAATTCGTTCAATAAGCAAAGGTTCGTACTATATCGGAGGCCCGCAGTCATTTATCACGATTCATCTCCGTTGATCGATCTTGCCGCTGCATTGGATTAGTTATTCGCTTAACTTTACGTACCATTAATAGAGGCGGCTAATGTACTTCACGCTTTACCGTTGATTCGACATCATTAGCTTTTAATCTGATTTCATCATTACGGCGCACTTATGTCACGATCGGCGATCAATCCTTGCCTTGATAAATTAGATGTAATGACTTGGTACCTTTTTTTTCAGCCATCCGTTCTATTTTTCTCCTCCGCGTCTTCTAGTCGAGATTACAAATTGGTTATTACATTAAGCGACAGTTGTCTTTCGACCTAGATTCTTCTTTTTTGTGCTAATGTTGCGTTAAATCGATAACGGGATTCCATTCCTCAGTTCACTGAGAGAAAAATCTTGCTACTTTTGGCCTCAAAACTAAAATTTTATAATATTTCTAACGCGAAATATGATTAATGTCCATTTCTGCCAATGCAGATTAACTTTAATCTCAGTTTAACTTACTTTTCATCTTTTTCTAATTCTTAAGACTAAAAAAGATAGAAAATATGTTAAACCAAAATTAAAGTTAATCTGCATTGATAGAAATGGACATTAACTATATGTATCATTATGTTAACCATAATTATCGTTAGAAATATTATAAAATTACGGTCGAGGCCAAAAGTAACTATATTTTTCTCTCAGTGTATATACACGTATCTTTGGCAAACAATTCAAGCAATAATTAAATCAACGAAATAATTATCGATAGTTGTCGTAATTAATAAAACGATGCTGAAATTTGAATGTCGTAAAATTTCTGTATTAATGTGTTGCGATTAGAGTGTTGCTTAGCAAATTGGACGCGTTACGATGCACGGCAGTTACATTCTCAAGCCTCGAGCTCGTGCTCATGTTAATTTGGATGTGGTCGTAAACTCAACTAGTTACCGTTGACTTCGTCGACCTTGGTGATAAGTTCTCTTCCGTAATATAGTGACCGGCGAATATGCCCGGACGCGCGCGTACATGTTTGCGACCGTACGCTTGTAAATCGGCAATTATCGCCGATGACCCAGCGGGCAGCGTTACGGTAGAATCGTAAATAGGATGAGAGCAGGAGGTTATAAATGATCCTGCCTAATGACGATTGCAGGATCGTTAAACGGTCAACCGGCGTGCGGCGGCAGGTTCCTCTTTCGTCCCGCTGTCCCGTTACCCGCGAATTTATTCCGATCAGTTTTCGCAATCCATTTACACGCGAAAATCAACACCTGACGCGTGCAATTACGATACTCCATAAGTTAGTTAACGATCGCAGCCCGTTAGCCGACCAATTAAAATATTTTCTTGATCAGGATTGAAATTGCAGGAAGTCCTCCTTTCCGATTCAAAACCGTAAAAGGAAATCCATTTTTTCAAGATATACATTTATTTTCTTTATATATATTTTTATTATGTCTTTTCTTAAATTTGATAAAAACTCTTGTAGAAGTTGCCCAAATTCTTCACATACATTCTGATCAAAATGTCTAAATTTGTTCTAAAACAATATCGAACTACTATATTAATTAGGAAATTCATTGTTGTAAAAATTTATTGAATTTTTATATACATTTTCCACTTTTTTTTCGTTCAAATAACGTTTTATGTTTACTTATTTGGAATTATTCTCTTTATGAATAATTTAATTTAAGAAAACTAAATCTTGTAATATTATAATACTGTATTATTTAGACAATTATTACTTATGACAAAAGAAAAACCAAAAGAATTAGAAAAACATTGAGGATACAGGATCTCTTTGGATTTCTCACTATATTACCCTTCTGATCTAAATCTTTTGTAGAACATCTTACTAGAATTCATAATTTTTTGGGGAAATTAGTGAGTTCTAATCTCTTACTCGGAGTTTTCTATATGGGAAAGATATTATATAAGTTACTTGATCTTATAATCTCATCGAACACGATATGTGGTAATATTGCGTTTCCACGGCTTACATGCCGTCCGCTTTGTCTTTTCCGTCACGGTCGCGCATCATCGTTCGATATAAGTCACGGGTAATCCAGGTGGAGGCCAATGAATCGGTTGTGAAGCGATCGCCCGAGCGATTATGTGCCTGATCGAGGGGGAGATTCGCGGGCATCGATCCGCGTTACGGCTCGCCGCGTTTCTCCCCGGAAGCTCCGAGGTGTCGACAAACGGCCGTCGGAATTAAGAACGCTATCGCGCTATTTACCCAGGATCTTCGATCGCGGGGAAGAGATACGGGATATTGTCAAAGGATTTCGCGGCATTCGCAGTGGGAAAAAATGGCGAGTTCAACGCGCGCAAAAGAATCGCGCGATCGGGCTGCCGCGCCGGGGGGATATACCGTTCCGTTTACTTCAGAATATTCGAACCGATAACGGTATACCTTATGTGGCATTCACGACAATTCATCTGTGCCACACGTCCGCGGTACCTGGCCAGACGCCGTTTGCGTAAGAATCAATTTGGATGCGCGGATCCGTTAGAATCGCAAACCATCATGTTCAACAATGTTGCAATCGACGTCTCTATTACAT
>VBVR01003076.1:0-19137 GCA_011638315.1 Tetramorium parvispinum | reverse complement strand
GAATCCCGTGGAGGGCGTCAAACTTTGCAATTTTTTGAAAAAAAAAACACGTCCTCACTTATGAAGAGATGGCTCGAAGGGAGAACGATAAAGTCAAAATGTCCTGAATGCTTTTCAAAGTAGAGACTTCAAGCTTCAAAACAAAAAAAAAATTTTTAGGATACGATCACTTTTGACGGAGTTACGCTTATTTGAAATCATGCGAAATTTTGGCATGAAATTACCTATGCGTTAATTTTGATTGCGAGTGTATAATATATACAATTATGTTAATATGATTTTTCATATTTTATGCTGCTGACAACTTTTTAATGATAACATTTTTCATTGACACGTGTTTTATTGATGATAAGTCTCGTTACAAATCTTACACTGTGCCTTTGGAGTATCTCTTGCAACTTACTTTGTGCGAACGGATCAGTAGAGGCTTTTTCTTTTCACTATTATTAAAAAGCTTTCAGTTGCGTTATGCTATATCGCAGCGAGTTGCGTGGTTCTTTCCGAAAGATCGATACCTCACGTACTTGAGAAAGAACCGTTTGACCTGCTTAAATCTAAATTAGAATAAGAAATTTGTTATTTGTACATACATGTGGAAAAGATGAACATTTTTTTTTAGAAATATCAACGAGATAGAGTAAAAATACACACTGAAAAATATAATTTAATATATAATATATATATATATATGAGTATACAAAAAAGATAAACCTCAGATTTCTCACGTAATATCTCAGTTGTCGTTGTATTGCTTATATTGCTCTCTTTGCGTATAATAAATTAGCATTGCTCTGGGTCTCTCTCCCCTCTCTTGTTTCTCGATGACATTACAATAATTAATTCTGTGAGACAAGTGGACCTTCCTTTCATCTCCATTTCATCTATTTTCTCGCTCGATCGACGCAGATGTGCATGACAGGATTTCATGCATTTGCAGACATACATATACATACACACACACTCACACACATACACACGTGTACACAAGACGTGTAAATAAAACATGGACCTTCCTTTCTCTCTCTCTCTCTCCCGTTAATGATCTCACATCTCAGTGCGAAAAGCATCGGACTCCAACTGCGACACAATTCTGTGACGTCGCATTCAAAACGTGACTTCGCGTAACAGAATCAATCACAGCTGGTGATCTCCCGCCTTCCTTCTTACGACAGACTCTATTGGATTCATTGAAGCGGATAAACAGATATAAAATGCTCGCTCGCGATAAGACACTCGAGTACGCGTTATTCGGGCGAGACGTAGAGCTCATCATCATTTCAGGATGTGCGAGGCACTTGCCCCAAGCAACATCGGCTCGAGGAAACAGTAATTATACGAGTACGATGTGTAAGATAGATAGGAACAAACTACAGAGAGAGAAGCAAATATGTCGTTAATTAAAGAACAGAAAAAGTCGAGTAATGCGGTTCGTATAAACACGAATTATTTGTAGCATTGTCGATTAAATTCTCGGCATCGCTCGATATCTTCGCGACGCAAACGCGGTATCGAAGCTCAACGGAGATATAAAAACTCTCGCGAGATATATATATTAAAAGTATTTAAAAAAAAAAAAGAAAAATCCGTAACAGACTAGCGAGCGTGATCTAATGCATTCTTTAATCCTTCCGAAACAGCGTTCGGACTACGTCGCAATAATCTTCATGTCTACGCTTTGCAGCTGAAGATCGCTAATTGAGGATCGCACAGAGAATCTTGCATTTTAAGAAAACCGTAAAAAAGAGCCTTCGCAAAAATGCTAAATAGTCTAAGAACGCGGAGTCTCGAAAGGATTAAAGTTCTTCTCAAAGTATTCTTGATCAGCGCGAACATTCGGGAGATCTTCAGCTCCCAAATATCTTCCAGTCTCTTCGACTCCCACGCTGTTCGAGACTGTTATTGTCGAATCGAAATCGATTACTCTTCCGCGTCGGGTTTCTTGCCGCTCGTTCCCTTCGAATTCGCGCCCTTTGTCTTCCGCTTGGGTGGGACAGGCGCGTCGATGCCGACGGCGCCGACTGGCGCCGTCGGCGGTGGTGTCTCCGGCACACTCGTCTCGGTCTCCAGGGTCTTCGTGCCGGTCTTCTTCGTTGTCTTCACGGTCTTCTTTGCTTTGCTTTGCGAGCTATCCGCGGTGGCACCCTCCGTCGCGGCTGAGGGTGCCGCCTCTTCAGGCTTCGTCTTCGGTTTCTTCGTCACTTTTTTTACCGTTTTTTTGGCCGCTTTCTTGTCCGCGCCCTCCCCGTCGGCACCGTCCGTCGAGTCGGACTTCTTCAGGCTTTTTTTCGCGGCCGCCTCTTCCTCCAGCGCGCTCTCCACGGACGGACTGGTCGGCGGTGTGGCTTCAATCACTGTCGGCGTCGACGGGATGTCCAGTGGTTTCACTTCAATGGGTTCTCCCATTAACAGACTCTGTTCAGCGACTGGCGACTGCGGAACTTCGCTCGGCGATTTCGCTGCCGCTTCCGCTGTTTCGGCTTGCTCGGTAGCTGTTGCTTCCGGTGCCTTTGTTACTTCAGCTTGCGCGGCTGTTTCCGCTAATTTTGCGACCGTTTCCGTTGTCTCGACTTTCGCAGCTTGCTCTGCAGACTTCTCTTTCACAGCTTCCGTCTCGGTAGTCTGGTCCGCAGGCTTCACCTCTGCCGTTTCAATCTTTGTAATCTGTTCTGCAGGCTTCGCCTCTGCCGTTTCGGGTTTTATAATCTGTTCTGGAGGCTTCGCTTCTACCGCTTCTGTCTTCACAACTTGTTCCGCTGATTCTTTCACAGACGATGTTTCTAAAGGAATTACGCTGCTACTGGTTAATACCTTTTCTTCAGTAGCCGGTGGTACCTCTGATGGCACTTCTTTAGTTGTGTCGCTCGCTGATTCCTTGGCCGCCTCAGGAGGAGCAGTCTTCTCCGGTAGACCGGGAACTACAGCCGCATCTCTCGTGACATCGCCGAGTCTCTCAACTTCGCAAGCTGATCCGTTCAACTGAACAGATTCCATCGGAGTCGGCGCAGAAGTGACGTCCGTGGACTCGTGTACGGCTGTGACTGTCGTAGCAATTGCTTCATCGCTCACGGCCACGGCTGCACCCAACACCGACTCTTTGGGTTCAGCCTGGAGAACCGACTCTGCCACCTGAATAGGCACGGGACTCACAGTGGAGATCTCAGAAGCCGCCAACAACATCTCCGCGTGCCGCTCGCCCGGATCTATCGTGAGAGGCTGTGTTACGTCGGGAACGGATTCAAGTACATGTTTCGCAATGTCTTCTACCGGCACTTCGCTCGCTACGGGAAGAGTTGGAGCAATGTCCTGCGAACTGTCTACGCTAATCGGAGCTGCAGATTGCGTTGCGTCTTGAGCAGCGGGAGCTGGCATCTCCGGTTTCGCCTCAGTTGGCGCTGACTGGGTACTGTCAGTTTGTGTAACTGGCGTAGCTGCTTCTTGCGCAGGCAATTTGCAGACCAAGAGGGATGTTTGCGAGTCAGCTTGTTGCGGTTCTTTTGCTTCGAGGGGAAGAATTTCACTTTGAGGCGCCGCTTCCTGCGTCGTCTGCGGGCTTGCGAGCTCGCCTTGTTCCGCAGTTATTTTCGCAGGCAGCGGTTCTGCCAGCGGCTGCGGAACTTCAGTACTAATTTCGCATTTTACACTCTTTGGTTCCGTTATCGGTTTCGAACAAACGCCTCCCGACTGTATCGGGTCATTGGATACTTCTATTGCGGCAGTTTCTACTGTGATGCTTTTCTCGGAAGATAACGCAGGTGCTTTCTGCTCGGGGATTTGCGTTGCCAAAAGCTCTTTGGAAACTTCGCATATTAGAGATTGCGTTGGATCCTTGTCCGCTTCAACTGGATGAAGAGAAAATGGAAGTAACAGATATAAACACAAACAAATACACAACAAATACAGAAAGAACTATTCTAGAAAATTGAGTAAAGAAATCGTGCAAAACGTTCTATACGGTGAATAGAGACCGTTTTTTTTTTATTAATTTATAAAAGTAAAATTCGATTAATATTGAAATGATCGCATATTTATACAGATACATATTTACATATTGTAATTTTAAGCAGCGTAGGCGATGACTGATGATCACAATGAGAAAATCTGATTCCGTTCCAACATATCGAAATGTGCGAATTTGAACAGTACAATGTACGAGTAAATCATAAATACATTAATAATAATATATATTTGCTAAGCGTTTTGGAAGACCATGTATGTAAATCCGCATGTGAATTATAAATAACGCTCATGTGCTCGTTATTAATGTAAAGCATACATATATAAAGCGTAATGGAAGGCACAATATTTTGGACATATAATGCATGACTTGTTTGAAGAATGAAAGCCGATTATATCGCAGCGGCAGTTTAAAAAGCAATATTTAATACAAGATGTTTAGTAAATAACTACGATTTATAAAAGCATGCTAATTATGTAGAAGCATAAAGTAACAGTTTTCAAAGTATTCGTATTAAATTGTACCTCACACATTTTGTTCGTATATACATTTCATTTTATACATCGATTATATACATAGCTTTAGAATTATATTGAAGGTGTGTACAGTTCACTGATTTAAAGATGTATTTCTAAAGAATTTTTTTTTCAACGAGTTAGAAAAGTTTTTAGCATAAAAATAATTTTAATATCATTCATACTTTTGTAAATAGTAATAAAAAATAGTTTTTAAATCTTTAAAAAAACCTTTAAAAACTTTTGTAATCTAACAATAAGATTAACAATAGGTCTTAGGGTGTATCATTTTAAATCATTTTGAAATATAAGATAAAAAAGAAGTGAATATCAGAATGTAATGTTTTGTGTGAGTACATAAAATATTTACCCCATTAAAGCAAAACGACAATATAAGACGCAGCAATGCTATGGCGCCAGGATCTGTTAGTTGCTGTCCTCCGTTCCTGTTTCACAAACACTCAAACTAGATATATTGCATTAATACCGTTAAAGAATATCGTTTCATACTTTTCGCTCGAAATATCGAATTCGCGAATCAATACAAGCGTGTCGTTTTTAATCATTTCCTCGTTCAACGTCTTTAATTCAGAATTATGAAATTGATTATCGCATGCTGTATTAAATGGAACGAAAAAAACAAACAAAAACGCAAAGCATACTCGAGAAAACAGTTAATGGCTTTGCATCATGAGCACATTAAATTTCAAAAATATATCTCGCACTTCTTTAATTATTTTGACGAACAGTGATCGTTGAGCCAAATATCGTGTCGTTATTTCAATTTCTGCGTGCGTGAAATATTTTAATTTATGACATATGATTACCTGTAGTTCAGACTTATAAATGCGCTTTAAATATTCATTACGATTTTATTTGATAACGTGATTTGATGTGGAAGAGAGAAACGTACCGGCTGGTTTATCCACTTTAACATCTGCAGGTGCATCAGCAGTCTCTTTTACAGCAGTCTCTTTTGCAGCAGTCTCTTGTACAGCAGTCTCCAAAATAGCGGTATCCTACGAATATTTATTCATTATAGTATAAATTATATTATAAATTATTTATTATCAGAAGAGTATTCGCTTTCATTGCTTATGTAACTTTTTTGGATTTAATTGTTTAAATGGATTAAAATAATTGTGATTTTTGATATTTTAATTACGATTTTAGCTACAGTAATTTCTAAGATCATTTTATACTCATTATGATAATTATGTTATTCGATATTGAATTACCTCTTTTGGTGGAGTTGGCTGCCGTTGCGGAGTAACGGAAAGCGTCTCGCAGATCTTCTTCCATATGTTGTCAAAGCTGTCGCGACCCATGTAATCGATCTGTCCTTGCTCCCAGCTCTGCTTTCTCATGTGCTCTTCCAGAGCTATTTGCTCGGCACTCCTCGCTTCGCCCAACGTCATTTGAGCCAAAGCACCGGCAATACCCGTCTATGCAACAAATAAGAATATTCTTTCATTTTCAACCGCTTGCAACATGAAAGAATCGATTAACAATGATGAACACACGAGCGTTTCAAGCAATTTTGTCGCTTCTACATTCCTCAAGACAAATCACATATATGTACAATACAAAGCTGGTGCTACTTACATGGAGAACACTTTAAAATAGGATGCACGTGTCACGAATGTAATGTGAAAGTAATATGGGTTAGTACATGAAGATAAATTGACAAACTGTTATGTTTCCCAGAAAAGAAATAAAATTATTTATATTTACAATCGGCCCAGTACATGGAATGCAAATTTGTACATAAAAAAATACTTTAAATTATGTATTGTATATATATATATTTCGAATAAATATTCCCAATAAAAGTGCAAGTAATGTCCCAAGCATTGTTGAAATAAATGAATACACGGATGACACAAAAAAAAGTTGCTTTTTTACAGCAATATAATTATAATTATCATAATGCATTTTTATAAACTTTCTCTTTTAGCGAAATAAAGTAAAATACATTCTCAAAAATATGTACGGAAGTGATAATATATATTCGACTCGAAAAGAAAAGGATATGGGAACAATTACTTACATTTGCATTGTCTAGATGTTCCGTTACATTCGGGTCAGATCGCATGGCTACATTGTGGAGATCTGTACAAGGTACGGGAGAGGGAGGAAGGAAATCGATTCTCCGCCTGTCTATCTGCTTATTCGCAGCTTCCAACGCTTGTTCGCTATTCTTTTCATTGTGTACACTACAATGAGGTGCGAAGTTATCCCCAGCATCTTGATTACTAATATGCTGCGCATGAAACTCATTATGAGAGATATGACTCAGATGATCCGCATTTTGATGACTAATTTGATTACTATCATTAGCGTGGTGTTCCGCGTGGCTCTCGTGTCTCACTTCAGCAAACTGCAATTCTTGAACTGGTTGATGCTGATGATGCTCTTCCGCTTTGTTTCTGTGACAATCATGTTGATGAAACTGTTGGTGTGAAACTGGTGGTGGCTCGCTATACTGTCTTTGCTCGTTGTAATGCTGCTGCTCATTGTGATGCCTTTGCTCGTGATGTTGCACATGATGATGTCTCTGTTCAGTCCACTGTTCATTATGCTGATGCTGCTCAACGTGTCTTTGTTCACTGTGTTGCTGCCAGTGATGATGTTCCGTGTGCTGTACAAAATGCTCTTGATTGCGATTCTCTTCAGAATAAGTACTTGCATGTTCACGATGTTGATCATATGTTTGAATTGGCGTATAAGAAGAATGCTGTTGCTCGTAATGATATTGTTGATTGTGTACGAGTTGGGTTGCGCCGTGGTCACTTTGATGAACATCTTGCATTTCTTCTTCGTATTTAATTCCGCAGTAACAGTCTTCACTCTTATTACTCGGTGCGCTATTGTCAACCGAAAACGGATCGTTTCGCGGAGAATATTCTTCCCAGGGATCTTTAAATTCGGAGAAATCAGGCATTCGAAAGTCATTGCGGTTTGTAGCGTCGGAGTAATCGGAGATCTCGGGAAAGGGAGGTACATAGGATGGAAGAGCAAATGCGTGCCAAATTGGAGCCAATGTGCTGGTGGCCTATGCAAGCATCATGCCAAAACAGAAAAATGCACACTCGATCGGTTAGTATTGAACTAAGTGTTTGACAGTGTCCATTTTTCTTACAGTGTCATGTTTTCTATATTATGTACATGTTTAACATTACACGGTAGCAATATAGTGTTACTTACTTCGTAAATAAAATAACGTTTTGTGATATTATATCAATAGCTTCAAAATGCCACACGACATACATGCTCGATTCATTCATTACATATATTACAAATAATGCAATTAAACGTTATTATATATAGCACCCGAATTAAATTTTGACACGAATTACAAGTGTATGAGTTAGAAAGAACAGAGATCAAAGAAAAAAAATAGACACTGGTTTAATACTAAAAAAATCCATTATATTAACAGCCGCATTATTCATTTGATAAATTGTTATAGGATAAAAAATATACATAAATTCTCTTTGTATTCTGTTGAAAATACTTATACTTATATTTATGCAGCTATTAATATGTACTATACAAAATATGTACAAAGAAAAGGCAAATCAAGAATATACCTTGAACCATACAACATACAATATTAAAGATTTTTTTCTAGAAAATCTTGGGTTCAAAATATATTTGCAAAGAAATTTACACACTTTATATCAAATAAAGATGCAGTAAAAAAAACGTGGCTACATATGAATATACGTGATTATATTCTCAAATGCTACCACTTATTATGCAAGCTTCCATACAGCATTGAAAGAAGTCATTTTAAAAATGCAAGCATTTCGAGAAATTTCAGATTTCTATAGCTATATTTACAAAAAGCTTGAAAACTCGATGTAATTCTGATATTTGCCAGTAAAATTCTAAAAGATTTGTGATAATGGAAACCCTTTCAGAATTACATCGTAATTTTTATCGAATGCACGGTACACTAAATAAATTTTATTTATTTCAAATAATAATACTAAAATATAGAAAATAACCTATTGAAAAACTACAAGCAGTAGACAGAGATGACACGCGTAAGAGAGAGTATCTTACCCCTATCTCATTTATAATTGAATATAATTGCTCACTGCTTTGCTTGTAAAATAAATGCATGAGTATAAGAAAGAAGAGTATAAAAATATGTTATTCACATATTATTAACATGGACAAAATCTCTCTTTATTAGAAATATAAAATTTAGTAAAAAAATAAGTATGTATTTCAAGAGTATCAATTTAGAAACATTCGTCGTTAGCATATTAGATGCATACTGTGATAAAACGAATTATTGATTAAACTTACCATCGAGGGCGACAATTGGGGATGCACCCGCTCACAGAATATGTTCCACCACAGTTGCAACAGCGGTTGCAAATGTGATGATCCCGGTGGTGGTTGGACGGTCCCGGTCAGGGTATCGAAATACTGTAACCACGGTTTCGTTATGCCGATAAAGTGTATTATTCTCACATCCTCGCCGAATCTATAATATAAACGAGAATTAGAAAACAGAAAAGGATTTAATCGCGGTGAGCCGAAAGAGCGCGAGCGCTTACTGTTTAAATGCGGGAAGATAGGAGTACGTCGCAGTGGAACACATGTTGTAGATAAACGGCAGATGCTTGGAGATGTCTTTAGTAGCCCAATCGCTGAAGTACATGTTCAATAGGCCTTGATCGCCGCCATCGAACGAGCCCTTGGCGGCGGCAAACGCGGTGATTGATGCGAACGTTTGTTGAGACGGTCTGAATACAAATACTCCGGAATTAAAACAGTCAGGCCAACCGACATCGGGCGCAGCCGATAATTCTTCCCGCTCGAACAACTCATCGCAATTTTGTACGACCTAAAAACATTAAACAAATTTACAATGATTCTCTTATAACAGTTTTGATTCTAATTTGTTTTTTAAATTACTTATATAAATATTATTTTATTTTTATTATTAAATAGTATGTATTATATTATACCAAAATGAATAATAATGTAGAATTACAAGCTTCAATTACAATTCTAATTTTTTAACTTGTGTTTTAAATATAAAAAAATAATGTAAAGAGTATATAACAAATACATTATAATTTGAATAAAATTTCGCGTTACTCACAAGCGCATCTGCATCAACGAATACACATTTCTCGTACTGAGTTAGCCTCCAACAGTGCAATTTAGTAAAAGTGATGCCCAATTCTGGTCTAGCCAACAAGGCTAGGTTCGCTTCGTCCTTTGAGTCGAGAACATTGACTTCCTGCACCAAGGAGAATACTGCCGCCAATTTTTCTCTGATACAAAAAGATAATAATTATACGTTGCAATTATAATCTGATCAAAGTCATTGTGTAGTCAAGACGTTTTATAAATCGTAGAACAATCGTTAATAAATTCCTGACGAAAACTGATCTCATCAAATGTGAATAATTCTCATAAAAATAAT
Organism: Tetramorium parvispinum; assembly: GCA_011638315.1. Classification (NCBI taxonomy): domain Eukaryota; kingdom Metazoa; phylum Arthropoda; class Insecta; order Hymenoptera; family Formicidae; genus Tetramorium; species Tetramorium parvispinum. Next base: position 9,215 of record VBVR01003076.1, on the reverse strand, counting down.
GTTTGAGTTTTTTATTGAAATAATAATCTAATGCGAATATATAAATCTGAGTATAATTTTCATCTTCCTCTGGCAGTTAGTATGCTACGTATTGTTCTCCAATAATCGCCTGTATTGAACTTGGGCAAGGACGATACCTCATGGTTGCCGTGACTCCGGGAGTGATCAGACAGGCTAGTTCGTATTTGGTGCCGACCCGGCGTAGCGAGTGCGCCAGGACCAACGCTCCCAGGGAGTAAGCATCGTTTGTAGCCAGTGTAACCCATGCATATCCTGAAAGATAAAAAAAGACCCGATAAGACACTTGATGAGGCATTCGCTTCTATTAGATGCACCCGGGCCGGAATCTATTTTAGACTCGGCGACTACGGCTGATGTTTAAATCTACGTCGCTACATCCAGCGGATATGTCCAGAACACATAAACGCGCGCATGATAGAATATAAAATAGTGTCGTTCAAGGCCATCTCGACGAATCTTTAGGTCTAAAAGTTCAATGCAAACATCTTATTGTGCGACTAAAATTGTTTTTATCTATCATATCTGTTTTCGATTGAAAACAGTTTAAGAAAAAAATTCTTTTTCTTGTCTTTTGTGTTTGTTGAATATCGAAAACATCAATTAATTTAGAAATTACACATCACTCTATTTTCATTTCTTTAAATTTCTATTTGTATTTTAGACACGCTTAGTTCAGAAACGGCAAAAAAGAAATCCAGCATTTAATAAAGAGCTAATGAATTGGTATCATTTCTGGTGAGAGTTTCGGGATACTTGCGAACAAGTGACATGTATTTCGTATGTAATTATGTTGCCCCTGTGGAATGTCCTCCGATTCAATTTCGAAGCAGCACGAGAAAGACTGTAACGCGCAAAGCCAATTGCGATTTCGCGCACTGATAAGTAGTGCGTCGAGTCAATTTCATGGTTAACATTGATTTCCAAATTATGAGATCTTACGTAAGCGCAATAAAGATAAGCGGTAAAATTATGCCAACGAACTCGGCGAAGTTCAAATGTTATCGTACATGCGGCACGCATTTTACAGACGTGCACTTCTACAGGCGCCGATACCTCAGATTCATAAAAAAAAAAAGAACTACGCGAACCGCTGCGAAAGGGTTGTAACGGTAATGTGAGAGAAATGTCCATTATCTTTATGAAATACGAACAAACAAAAAATATAATGTATTTTACAAAAGGAACTTGTTCATAAATCAGAGTTATCAATGTTCATATTTTTTATTTCGAATTCTCGACAAATGTAACTTTAGAAAAATTACGTGAATAAATATTAGCGCCTCTTTGCAAATACAAAAGTTCGGTGCGTCCCCGACGCGTCCTGTCGCGAGAACGCATAAGAATGCAAAACGGAGACGCCAGACGAAAGGAAAAGCCGAAAACGAAGGTGACGTTGGCAGCCTTCCAAATCCGGATATATAATTAGAGCTCTCTCGCACATTGGTCTCACTTCCTCTTGACTCGACATCAAGAGAGCTTTAATTGTAAGCAATTATTTCTCGCGACGTTTATGTTCACGACTGCGTTCCACATCATAGACACGTCGCATGTCCTTAAAGAAGTAAGATTTTTAACGATCATTAGCAGATTATATTTTCGGTCGACAAATTGTATAAAATATAACGATCCTTACCTTTCTTTATGTATAATTAAATTTTTTTTTCCTTCCTTCTCTCTATCTATAATTAAAACATAATATAATTTCAAACTAGATTCCAACCCAAAACATTCCAAGATTTTTGTAATGTAATTGAAATGTTGCATATTACTGTTGCATATTACTGCAATATTTCGTGTTTGTCGAAAAAAGGATTTTAAATTCTTAATATGTTTTGCTGTAATAAAATCGCTGCATTTAGCGATTTAAATTTTCATATTCTCTTCTGTGAATATTTTTTAGTACATTTTATTACTAGGAAAAATTAAGTAAATTTTCGCAAACGTGTATGATTTTATGCGGCAATAAACGCGACGCTTGTTCAAGCAAATGCAAATGTATCGCTTTCACGCAAGTCGCTATTAAATATATGACAACGGAAGTGACATTTAGTCGCAAAATCCAATCTTGGGACACGTGCAAAAATTTTTACCTACGCAGTGAAAACTTGGCAAGGCGAAGAAGATCGCACAGGCGTATCTCTTGTTTCTTGCAGGCGCAAAATTCATCGCGCTTTTATTTATAACGAATCCTATTTCTATTTCGTGATATCGCACTATCCTCCGCGCGTAAGCAAACCAGCGGGCTTTAGCTGTGCTCTATTTTCCACCTGGACAAAACACGTCACCTATTCTTAGGTGGATTTACGATGAAACCCGGCCTCCGGTCTCCGCAATCGTCTTTTGCAAAATTGTAAAATACTCGACGCCTGGTTTAAAATCTTATCTCATGATCCTTAAACTCGTCACATTTGCATGCATCTGAATCAGAATGGAGGCTGAGAAGAAATGATAGCGTTAGAACATTCTGCTTCATATATATAGCAATTGCATGTATAATTATGCTCTTCAAACGTACTAAATTTAACGCAGTCGACTTTCTTACGGACCGATAAAGACAATAATAAACAAGACGAAAGAATGGCGCAAGATGTGCTGGCGGTGCATAAGGCGTGTTATCGGTTCAAAGTTCATCGATCGGAAAAAAAATCGCTAGAAATGCGGACAATATTTGCTATTAAGATAGCAAGGACACTGATAATTAGACATTCGATGTAAAATAATATATTAAGAGACATGGTAGATGGAGCAGTCTGGAGTAAGAAAATATTTTGAGGAAAAACTCCGCGACACATAGATTTGAAGTCCAGTTTTTATTTGAAATGCGAAGTGCGAAATCAAGGCGAGTTCAATTGCAACGAATTTTCCAATCGAGTTTCGTTCACGATCATTTCTCGCAAGATCTACTTGATGACTGTAACGCGAATTAGGCATTTGCCAAATAAGTCCCCGAGACACACGATAACCTCGTGAACGAGGAAGATCGTCATCGTATGTACACGTGATTGGAGACATCGATCACACCATTGATCGCGCGTGAGCAACCACGCGATGCAGAAAAATCTTCTTTATGTGGGAGTAACGGAGGGCAAGCGCGCGTATTGAGGACCGGCGAGCGACGTTCTCCAATATGCTCCCGATTCGGAGTTCGTAATAAGATCGCACGTAGCGTAACATTGTCACCCTAATGTTGTCGTTATATCGAAATACGTGTGGGCGACCACGTTAGAATCCAGAACGGATAAACGTTGGTGACGGACAATAAGTTACGGGAGAACGCGGAGAAGGCGAGAGAGGAAGAAGCGGAGAAGAAGAGGGTCAGGACTCGAGGAGGATCGGATTTCTGGCTGCCAGTGTTCTCGAGAGCGCAGTTCGTAGAACGTTCACTTCAAAACGAGATGTTTTCTCCCTCGTTACCGCTCGTTCCTCTGTTCTCAATATGTTTCCACGTATTTCCTTCGCGCCTAATTTGATTGATTGCGCGAGAGGTATTTTGTCCGAGGTATGACTGTCTGTCATTTAACAGAAATTAACTGTCGCTATTGGACGAAGGAAAATGCAACATATAACGCTGAGGAAAAAGAATGTTCAGTTACTGCAACATACATCGTTCGAGAGGAGAATAATTTTAACGAAAGTACCAGTTACAAAAATATTCAAGATTAAAATAGAGAAATAGGACTCGCGATCGACGGTAAATCGGTGAAGGAAACGAGAGCTCTGCGTCAGAATTCTTCTGCCTAATTTTAAAGTGAAAAAATCAATCGTCGAGCGTCTGATTTTGAAACGGGATAGTTGGTCCCCGTATCTCGGACACGTGGCCGTCTCTCGCGTATAAATTACAACGTGAGACGCGAGACGGGAAAAATATTTTAGTACACCCGCTATATTTAATGTCGCGAGGGCTGATCTTCCCTTTGAGGGACGCGGAGGTGAAGTCTTCCACGTATAACATTATGGTGCGAGAATACCCGAAACCCGAGGAGGCAGACTGCCGGCATAGGTTTATATTTGTACAGGCCGCTCTTCCAGCTCTTATAATAGCGAGCCGGTCTCGCATTCGCGGCGAAATGCATTCATACGTCTTGTGTTAGGTCAAGCACTTGTGAGCGCCGGAGTTGAACCTGACTACTTCCTTATAAGATTTGCAGCGACGGTGGATATTGTCTCGAGCGATTTTCCGTGACGCGAGAACCAATCGCCGATAATAGAATATTTTGAAAAATCTGTAAATTAATGAAATAACTTTAGTGAATTATTTTATTCGTTCTAACATTAGCAGAAATTAAAACTTTCACGTTTGAGAAGCAAAAGGAAGCAAGTCGACCGAAATTAGCGACTGCAATCATATCTGTATTTATATTCTGTAATAAGAAAAGTAAGAAAGTAAGAAGGTATGAATAAAAGAATATTATATCGCAAATTATATAAAAGCTTCGTTTGATCTTGTTTGATCTCGTTTCTTCTCTTTTCTTTAATGTTTGAATGTTATCTTTCCTCTTTTTAATTTAGATGCAAATATCTTCTTGCGCATATCGTGCGTTCTTATGTTGAGAACATTGCAAAGAGCACACGTGCCCAGACTTCTAATAGCGAGAACCTAAATCCAAAGCAGACGAGGTCAAGATTGAGATCACATAAAAATAGTATTGGACGTCGATAAGAGTCCAATGAACTTGACAACTAGTTCACTCGTGTGAAATATCTCGTTGCTTTTTTTAAATAAATATATATATATATTCATTTATTTGCAGTGCACATAATTCCAAAATGATCATCTGTATTTTTACCAATTTTAAAGAAGGGCGAAATCGAGTCCCATTTATTTAAAATAACTTTTTGATCGACAAGCTCTCTTTGGAAAATGCATAGTTTTAAGTAAAATCTCTATTTGATTATTAATAATCTCTGGAACACATGCTAAAATATGCAAGGAAGATAGTTGTCGACATACTTTGTTTCGAATTATTTTTTGCATCGAATATCATTTTGCAAGTATGTTTCTTTTTTATCGTATCCGGTAATTTAATAACTATAAATCGTAGATTTCTAGAAGTTAGTGACCTGGATTTTACCTGGAAGATAAATATTCCCTCCCTCATTATCAAGATACCGGTGGCGATCGATATAAATGTCATTTTCTTATCGCATTACTCTCAATTACATACACCGCAATTGATATGCCGTTAGGGGACACTTGAAACCGGTGTGCGACGCAATGTGCTCGCTGATATCAGTATAGATGAGAACAATCGTAGGTCGTATCTTTCACGAGATAAAATCGAAAGGTCTCAATGCGAAATTATCCGAATAATTCTCGTATGACGGTATTCCATGCGCGCCGCGATTTTTCTGCCCACGTGGCCGCGTCGGTGGAATCCGGGGTGAAATGCGCGTTCGCCGAAGCTGCGCCCGGAAAAAAAAAACCCACGCGTACCCTAAATATATCGTCGACGATGTCACGAGTGTCGCGTCGCTCTGACGCGATTCTTTCTGGCGCGTATCCGGGCACACCTGCGCGAACAATCGGGCAAGTGATGATAGGCGGAGCCGGCAAAAATCTCGCCGAAAGTACGCGGGCGATTCCGTGGAGGAATAAAAATACAGGAGTCTCTGAGACGCTTTGGCAAGGTGCCGCCGAGTTTCTCTCCCTCTCGGGGAGACGGCCAGGAATAAACGTCAGAGATACGTCGCCGACGCTGATTTATCTTATTTCTCGTATGCGCGAGGAATCCAGCGTTTGGAGAGACAGAGAAAGGAGAAAGGAGAGAGAGAGAGAAGCGCGTGGAACGCAGTTAGTTCTTCGTCGCGAGCCTCGCCTCTTTTCTTGCTAATTACGCGACCAATTAGCGCGACGGCCTGTGAGAAGATGCCGATGATCTTTTAAGGAAATTGTTTTCTTTCAATCGAATATATAATAATTGCTTCATTATTTGCAGACGTTACTTAAAGATTTTATACAGAAAGCACGAGAAATTTATATGTGATAAACTTATATTGTAATAACATATGTGTGAATGTACAGTTATATTTTGAACTCTCAGCCGCGCCTCCTTTCTATAGTTAGCGGCGATTTCTACGGTTTCAGCTCTCGCAAGTCCTTCTCCAAGTTTCCCTCCCTGTTTCACCATAGATCCGAAGTAATGATTGTTTTCTATTTAACTGTATTATAACTTTTTCGCTTTTAGCGAAAACAATAGCATAATTCTCTTCGAAAAAAAAAACATAAACATTTTTAAATTTAAACCTCACGTTCCGCGGGATCGCAACTTCTCGATCGATTCGCGAAGAAGTTCACGGCGGTATCAGAAGATGAAGAGCGAGAAGTAAAAAAGCTCAACGCTCTTGAAGTTGTATGATCGCTGCCGGGTTTGAACCGGGTTTTACCTATTACCTTCTTGACTTTCGGTTTGCCATCGCAAATGAACTTTCCAGTCCGCGCGAATCCCGTTCTCATGAAAAAAATAAAAAAAAATAAAAACAATCGCCGCACCGGCGAGTCAGATACGTCCGCGTCGCACACGTGAACGACGATTTCGATCCGCGATGGACAGGTCCGTTCTGTCGATTTCGGTCGTACCGCAGGGGACGAGAGAAAGCGAGGAGAGGAGGGAAGATCGAAACGCTCGTAGAATGGCACGAAGGTCATCGGGTCAAGAGCGGCGAGCGACGTTATCGGCCGGCGAACCGGGCTGAATTGAGCCGCGTGTCGGCTGGAGCCGATCTTTCGGAGCCGGAATCAGAACCGGCGAGCGAACTTACCGCCCATGACTGGTGCTCGCTGGCGTGAGAGAACTCGTGCCGATACTCTTCCGCTGCTTCCTCTGCGTCCAGAGACTACCGGGAGACCGAGACGTTTTCTGTACACACCCACCACCTGCCGGCACTGACTGATGAAACGGGAACAAGTCCGTGTGCACCTCGTCGGCGCCACAACACGAGTGAAGAGAGCGACGGAGTCGACCGGTCGGGTCGGCCGTTCCGCGAGATATTCTGTCTCCTCCCCACCCAGCCCCAGCCACCTCGAGAAGCCGCGAAACTCCGCGGCGGGAACAGACGGCGTTCTCCACTTTACCAACGACGGGATCGCGGGAATTGATTCCCCGAAAAACATTCGCCGGGCTGATTTAAATGCCAACTGCGTCCAATTAATGTTATACACTTTTTGGTTTTTCCTAGCTGAACCTCTTTTATGTTTCTTGTCTACTCGGTGAGAAATGATGATTGAGAAGAATATCGAATCGACGTCGACGTGATGCTTTTTTGATACAAAATAACATCGAATCGATATCGATTCGACATCGATTTGACCAACATTTCTCATTGGGCAGTTATATAACGCATATATAATATAATACAAGTTGTTATATTACATTTATATTGTTGAGTACGAAATTATAACATAGTTGTAATGTAACTGACGTTCTATGTCGACTGGAGGTGCGTTCCGTTTCATGCATGATGCGCATAACGCATCATTTATCCTTCTTGTTCACCAAAAGATGAACAAGGATAAATGATGCATTATGCGCATCATGTATGAAACGGAATGCACCTTGGGTGTCTCATCGTTTCTGTTTTCAATGTCCAATTGTACTTTACTTTAAGAAAATTTAATATTAGATCGTCTTATAAATAATGCGGTTTTTTAGAAATATTTTTAAGATGAAACAAAAAAATTGAAACTTTAATTTTTATTCAAAATATATTTTTCATTATTATTTACAATTGTTTCCCATCTTAATGTTGAATTTTCAATTCTTTGACGCTAAAAGTCTTTCAGTTTGAAGTTAAATAAGTCCCCTCTTACTGCATTATTTATGATATATAATTCGATATAACTGCAAAGAATAGAACTGATAGTTTCTGAAGGCTTTTACCAAAAGTAAATTAGAAAATTAGAAGGAAAGAAGATAAGAAGACAAAAGACGAAACCGTCGCAAGGAAGCTCGTCGGATGCCCGGCGAACAACACGAAGAAATACCGACAGTCACGAGAGATTATCTCGTGACGTGCGAGTTAATTCATGAACGGGAAATAATACTCCGTTGGTCACATGGTAGCGAAATTCTTATCAGCTCGTGAGCGGAGTAATATTACGTCAATGGCTCCGAAGTTAAAAGAAAACAAGCGACATTACGTCGCGACAGCATTGGAAAGCAACTATTACATCATTGAACAGATAATTGAATTATAAAATTGAATACGTTCGCATTTAGCGCTGAGAACGCGCTGAAACGCACGTATTTACAGAATCATCGTATTAAGTTAAAAATTATTATTATCCGTTACTGTATCATAAATACACAACGCAAAGTCTGGTAAACAAAATGTTAGCTCTATGTCGGGCAGCTCGCCAGCAGATTCGTAGCAAGATATCCCGGCAGATTAGCGTCGTCTGTAACATAATCTGACAGCAGATTGCCAGGCAGAAATCGAGGAAAATCCACCGTTTCTCTTTCGCCGTAATCATTTACAATTAAATGACATGTTTCATTCCGCTGTCAATTTTGCCGTTATATTCCGTCAGCAGATTCTGTTGTATTACGGTTAGTATTTGTCGACAATATAGAGTGAGCTAAAATGAGCGTAAGCGATTAGAGACATTTATTGAACAAAACTGTTGAAGCACAACAATACGAAAGTTGCATTGTTTGTAACTGATATATACTGTTTTCTAGCAAGGTATACAGATGATACAGTGTAACACTGTGTCCAACATAAAGTGTTCCAACTATGACACAGAGTTACACTGCGTGACATCCCTATACGAGTAAACGCATAATATTATGTAATATTTTAGGTGTATTCTTAGAATTTTTAAATATAATATTTTAAATATATTATAATATATTAAAAATATTATATCATAATATATCATATCATAAGATAAAATATCATCCCAGAAAGGAAACGGTTGCAATAATTGCCTTAAGATGATTCTGCAAAACGCGTATCTTTTGTTAAAATAGAATTTTATAATTATAAGTTATAAATATAAGTTATAAATATTGACAAAATAATGACGCAAAGTTATGTAAAAATAAAAAATAAAAAGAATTTTTTACTATTACTTGAATAATAATTGTACAATTTTATGCTGCAACGATTTTTACAATAATGACAAAATTAATTTCTGAAATGTATTCAGTAATAATTGTGCTAAGATGATTCTCACTAATGTTACAATTATATAG
>VBVR01003075.1:0-19140 GCA_011638315.1 Tetramorium parvispinum | reverse complement strand
ACATATAAATTTATATGTAATATTTTTACGGTGTATTTATACAGTTTTAATTTCTCTTAGTACTCCCTTTGGCCAATTCCCTTAAAGCCCCTGCAAGTTACCTACCATTCATGGGCTTCCACCCCATAGAGCCATCCCTTCTAAGCTGCTGCGCCGAGGTCAGACGTTAGTTCGAATATTTCACGCTACGCCGCGCAGCACCTTCAAGTCTTTCTCGAATGCAAGATTCAACACCATACCTTATAAGTAGAGTTGAATGAGAGCGAAAAGCATACTTACCTGGCGTAGAGGTTACCGTGATCATTAAGGCGGTTCCTCCAGGGCGAGGCTCTTCCATTGCACTACGGTTAGGGCTGACCCTTGCGAATATCCCTAATGTGGATATCTCGGACGTATAATTTTTGGTAGTCGGGACTGCGTTCGCGCTATCCCGGATAATAAATTACAAAAATAATTTACAGCTACTTCCAAGGCATCCTCGAAACTTGTTAAATTTTATCTACAAGTGATCGGAATTCTGACTCTTGAGAATACATGAAGAGCGGAATCGGAGTTCACGAAATATCGAAAGTATATTTCAAGAACTTTCAAGTTGACTATTTTTAGACTGAAATGATGAAGATTATTATTTTTAGACTGAAATTTTAGAATGAAAATATGTGAAAGCGCCGGCAGTTTAGAATCACAAGCTTCTTTCTCACAAACTTTTCTTCGCAGAGACTTACTTTCGGAAGGTCCAATCAAGCCCACAACCGCGTCGCGTAAACGCGAGCAAAACAAACGTTACAAGCGTCAAGGTTTAAATTTAAACTCGCTTTACGTCCCTCGTAATTCCTGCAGGATGTTCTTTGTACACAAGTTCGCAGCGACGCGAACGCGAAGCGTTACAACCCGTGAAAATTCTCCGGCTATTTTAAGCCGCGCGGAGCGAGAGGGAGGCGAGAAGGGAGAGAGGGACGCGCTGCGAGTTGCACGCGAGCGCACGGACGACGGATGGAATAAATAAATCTTAATTGAACGCAATTTTCTAATTAACGATCGAGCAAATCGAATTTAACTCGAGCGTCGAGTGATAATTGACATCTCCGTACGCAGGTGTAAGCGTAACAGAATGCTTTGCTACGTGCAAGCGAGCCTCAACTGAATTAGCCCACGGTGTGCAATTCTATTTCCTGCCTCCTCGAAGGATATCTCGAGCAGCGAGCGCTCAGCTTAACCCTCAGCCATCGTAATATTCCAGTCATGTAGGCTGTCAGCTCCGGGTAATATTTAAATTTTTCGTTGGCCACGAAGTAATTCCAACCGCGAAAAGACATACTTAATAAAGATTAATAAGAAAATAGCACGGAGAATGCAAAACGAATTCTTTTTAAAATCCCGATTTTCGAAAAGAATACTTTTTCTATTCCATTTCCGTTTTAAAAGAATTCTTAAGAATTCTAGAAGAATTCACTTTTATGTCAACGATTCTGAACTCTTTTTAGGATATAAAAGAAATTCTCTTCCCAGATTAGCACAAAGAATCTAAAAGGCCTTTTTCCAAGAGGACTTCTATTTCTCTTTTAAAAAATCATTCTTAAGATTCTAAATAAAATCTATTTTAACTCCTAACGGCATATGTAGATTTTAAGAATATTTGGAGAACATAAATTATATTGCAGTATATTATTACAGAGTATATTACACATTGCATGTTTTAAGAACATTCGATATACATTCATTTCTCCAATTCTTAAATTACTATAGTTTCGTGCTTCTTTTGATCTAAAGATACATTAAACTTATTTATATATTCAAACGAAATGAATTTTACTTATGCGAAAGCTGTATGTATTATAGTTCTTGCGACTCCTAGCGGCGTGAACGAAACTTCCTTCAGAACAACTTTGAGTTCCATAAGAAGTCAAAAGACTTTTATGAAATTCTTTTTGAACTACTGAAAAGAAGTCTTGGAATTCGTGTTTGTACAGATTAAGATAATTTATAAAGAATTTAAAAAAGAGTAAATTATTTTTATTTTAAAATGATCAACTGTGCTATCTAGGAAGAAACAAACACAAATACGATCAATAATGTGAAGAACAAAATGTCGCTTATATTCAATTATCACTTTACCAAAAAAAATAATTTTGATATACGTGGAATCCACTAAATCTTAGAAGATTTTACTTTTATATCGAAAAGATTCCTCTGAAATCAAGAGAAAAATAGTATTTACAAGAAGAGTATTTAAGAGAGAAAAAGTATTTTTTACTTTATTGAAAGAGGAATATGTTTGCTGTAAAGTAGTAAGCTTAGAATATGAGATTACAGACAAAAATCACTTTGAACGTAAAATACTATTTTTGGGTGTTCTTTTTTTTTCTTACGTTAATACATTATCTGCTACATCTTTTGTATCAACGACTAATGAAATGAAAGTCACAAGTGATAAGACGCTCTGTGACGCGTGTCCAGTAAAAACTTTCGCGGTTTATACAGGATGTCTGCCACATGAACGTAATTTTTATTAATAGCGTCTTAACCGAGCCTCGTAATTGTCGGCGATGAAAAAACCGAGACGTCTCTCCTTTTGATCGAAGTTTCCGCTCCGTTCCGGCAGACAGTAGACTAGTCTTACGGGCAAAGTGGATCGCGTCCGATTCTTCCTTCGGACTCCTCGCATTTGCATAATTGGAAATATTTCATTTTTCCCCTCCCCTTTCCCCCCCACGGTACATAAGTGCAGTTGAGGACTGCGGGATGAGGATAATTGATGCCCCAATGGATTCGTGCCTCTCGTCGCTCAATGCAATTCCTGGTCTCGCGTCTAGCTGGCGAATTCGCAAGGCAGACTGCAGACTCTCGCGTGGAAGCGCTCAGGGGACCCGTTCTCGGCGGCGCCGATCATTCATTCGCCACTCAGGAATTCCCTTCGCGAATTGTCTGGCTAGGATATGAAGGCGTCCGGGCGAGATGAGGGATCGATGCGACGCGATCGTTCGTCACTCCGCGACAGATAATTCCAATTGAAAGCGCTGACGCACGGATTCTGGGTACGCGCAATAGACTTGCGTACGTACGATATATTGAGTTACATATAATACAGCGAGCTCGCGAGTCTGCGGCAAATTATTCAAACTACACTGTTAACCCTCCAGTGGGCGCGTGAAAATTTAAAATGTAAGAAGGCACTTGGGGAGTAAATTACACTCTATATTATTTATAAACTAATTATTATTTTTCATTTTTTGTTTAATATTATTCATTATTGCGTACAACTTAGAATATATAAACAAATCGGACCTTTAATTTTAACGTTTTCTTGTTAACAATTGAGTCTATCACCAAAATGCGTCCAGGACGCTTATATGAAATCTAGGAAAAATAAAAGTCTGAGGTGTAAAATATACTCCACGCATCTACAGAAGGGTTAAATCCGTAGTGTCAAATTATATCCAATTTGAGTCATTTTTAACTATTCCACAAGTTGCTACTGCTAATCAATATTTCATTAATTTTGACTAAAAGGAAGGTAAATTTTTGACTAACATGGAAGTTAAATTAAATAAATTAACAGCCTATTGAGTAAGGCTTACTCAATATGTCGCTAATTTTATCTCATTGTTTTAGTCAAATTAACTGAATATTTAGTAGGAGCAGTGGCAACCCATAGGAGTTTACAGTGCATAACGTAACGTTAACGAATTAACGATTTTTCCAGCAAATGAAATTTCTCCGACCGTTTCCGATCGATCGCGACTTTTTTGGCGAGATTGGGAGTTAATTCCCTCTGGGAAAATTACGGACATCGCGTAAATCGCGAGACTGTATCCACACATCTCGGAATGTCGGGTCGCATTTAAATTAATCCTATACGTATTCGCCTCGACGTTAATTTCGGAAATCGATGCTTCGTTACGCGGACGATGCTCGCCGCGGCTCGCAGCGGGCATTGACTAGTCCCTTCACCGTTCGCCGGGCAAAAAGAGATTGATCCACTCAAAAATGCGGAGGGGCACTCGTGCCTAAAAGCACTTGTGAATCGGTATGCTGCTCAATTACACGAAAGAAACGTGGTGCAAATTAATGGGAAGCGAAGCGTGGCCCGAGAAGTGGGAGAGAGATGGGGGAGGGGGAGAAAAAAAATGAGATGAGAATGAAACGATGTCGTTGAACTTCTCTTCCGAGGTATATTTTTGTCGATACAAATTGATTGTATCGGGCAAAATGCCCGAGAGTGCGACGCGAATAATGCAAAAGCCGATTTACCCGTTAGAAGAGTGAAATATTTTAAAGTAAAAGTTTCCCATTTCCGCTTCTTCTTTCGAGGAATATTCGAAGGAACTCGATTCGAAAGGCTAGTGTCGGAGGTTTTATTAACGTGAACGGTTTCTTTTATTATTTTTGAGTTACTTTGTGTTCTGAGATAATAAGTCGGCGGTCTTGATGAAACAGCGCCTTGTGAGTAATGTGTTATATCAATATTTGGACACTTCGTTAGTCCGACGACGGAGATGCAAGCGCTCTTTAGCATCGCATACTTATGCATTCCAGCAGAATGAATCATGTCAACAGATACACTTTGTACTACACTCAAAAGTCGTGTATTTTTGTAAATTACAAGTACATTTAATTTTTTCTGATTTTTATAATTGTGTACAGATTATTTGTATATAATACTTAAAACACTTCTCTTTTCATAAATATGTACACTAAAAAAAATACGTGTATTTTTAGAATATTTGGTAATTAGGTTTTATCTTATTACACTGAGAGAAAAATATAGTTACTTTTGGCCTCAATCTCAATTTTATAATATTTCTAACGATAATTGTGGTTAACATAAAGATGTATATAGTTAAGTTAATTATATTTAGAATATTATAAAATTGTGGTTGAGATCAAAAGTAACTACATTTTTCTCTCAGTGTAGATTTTGAATTATATTAATTATAAATCTAACGAGATCACAGGGGACGATTGTTTAATCGTTTAATGAATATGACTGAATTAAATTTTAATATCGATTGATTTTACCAAAGAGCAAACTGTGTAGAATTATAACTCGAAAACTTGTGAAAATGCCGAGTCATGAATTTTCATGTCGCGACGCGGCGACTTTTAATTGCGTTTACGTAAGGAAAAGCAATACTCGCCTCAACCGCGACGTCGGGCAACGACCTCCGACATTGACCGAGGTCATTTCACCTCCGCGGCAAAGCGAAGCTCATCCGCGCGACGCATCGTTTTTCAAAGACCGCTTTTGCTTTCTTTTTCCTCACACCCTACCAAACCCATCCTCACAACCTTCATGAAAACGATCCCTCGCCGTCTAAGAGTTTCCCTTCTGCGGAAAAACATGCGGCAGGAAGATTCTCGGTTTCTTTACCTTCCTTGGATCCCTCCTTCGTCTTCCGTTTCCCTCCGTCGGGAACGACCATGTTTTATGGATGCACTTCAGGATCTCTCACGACGCCATCGTTCTTTGAATATTTATTCATTTATTTATTTGATCCGAATTGCCAGAAGCCCGCTGGTGTAGAATGATTCTTACAAGTCATCTCTGTAAGAATTTATTTCTTTCTATTATTTGCCGTATTGTTGGCACATGTAGCTAAAATCTGTTAAATCGTGTAACACTTTCGAAAATAATGCATATAAACAACGAAACGTTCAGTTTTATTTTCTTCGAAGCATTTCTTCTCATCGCAATAACAATAAAACGTTCTCTGCATGGCAACGAAATTGATCTTACGGTTTATCCGTTGATTGTAATTCGCGATCGCTGCGACAAATCGATATGCAAATGACAGACTGATTTAAAATCACTCATCTGTGGAAGTCGACTGTGAATTATTCCGGAAGTTGAGCGTTCGACGATGCGAATAAAGGCGATCTCGTTGGCAGAACGCGGGATGTAGGTCATAGAAAGTTGCGCGAGGAAAGTGGCCCGCGATTTTAATTTAAGCCATTGGTTTATGCATGCGAGTTAGGACGGCAAAGGGCAACCCTCCGTGAATATTCGAAATGAGAATTTTAACTGAAATTTGGCAACTGTCGTTTCATAAAATGAGACAGATAAAGTAAAAGATGAAACAACCTGAAAATAAGAAATTTACATGTATGTGTACGTAAATACGAATGAACGGTATACAATTCGATCAAGATGTAGAGAAATTGCTCGAGATAAAAATAATACGGCATTATACTATCATACAATAAAAATAGTTTATTGATATATTTGCACATGAAAATTCTTATTAAGAATATGTAGTTATCTTCAGATAGAGAATATATATGCGTATAAAATTTCTTTGATATCTCCACCTGCATATATAATACCGAGACTGATAAGTATCTCGTAGCTGTAGCGAAGAGGCATATCGCTAAGAGATTATTCGGTGTGCTACCTTTCAGATGCAAATACTCTTATCAGATAAGAGAATAAAAGGAGATGCATTCAAAGGGAAAAATACGTTTCCATTGCATTCGATTTATAAAGCCGCAAGATTTACCGCACAGTTGCAATAAATATTAATCTAATCATTGACTCAAATGACGTTTTATGAATCGACGTTATTCACATTTGGCCTTAATTTTGGCGATCAATGAATTTTAACCGGTTCCAATAAACGTAGACGAAGTCGAGCTGACTAATATGGCATCGGTATTTATATTGCGGTCTTATATTGCGTCACTACATTTCGTCGTGGAAAGCATTGACTCATTCCGGTAAGGAACATCGACGAAGACGTCATCTGGCATTGGCATTAATGAAAATTCATTCGCTGTGACTCATGTCTCTCGTGTGATGTAGCCAGTTTACTTATCGCTACTTTAAACAGGTGTGGTGTGGAAATTCCGCCTCGCTGTTAGTCGACTTTTAACGCATTTATAGAAAATTTGCTTTTTATTTTTAACAGTCTTATCTTAAGATTAGATAATACTATTTACTATTATTAAATTATTATTATTATTGTTTAACGATATACTACATTTTATTATACAATATTTTGATATTAAAAATTGCATAATATTACAATGGCCAACGTAATTTAATAACGATATAATATAATATAACTCATATAAGTAAATATTTTATATTTTATATATTTAATGAATAAATTATCGCTCTCAAAGTAAACAATTTTGAATTTTTAATGTAATTAATTTATCGTGATAATTTACACGTGATATCATTGTAACTGATTGTTTATTTCGATTTTACATTGTATTCCATACAGGCATCATGAAATACATTTTGCGTGCGAAAGACATTTTGTCGTAAACCTTTAAATTAATCCTGCTATTTAACACTTTTAATGGTTATCGGTAATTATAGAATTTAAATCGTATTTGCAATTCAATAGGTAAATTAACCCATGCAAAATTCTGCGTGAGAATTTATAGCACGTGATAACACGTGCAACGATCTATCCGATGTTCTCATAAATTGATCCAACTGTTCGACAGATATAAATGCCCGTCGCAATGGTGCGAGATACATTATCGTTATTCTCGCCTCAGTTTCTGGCATTTCGAGACATTCTGTGGAGACGGCGTGGAAAAGAGACTAGCATAATGAGCCATGATCCTTGGAGGGACCGGTTGACGTAACCGGTCCACTATTTTTAACCGCGTCCTTTTGTTTCACTTTTTCCTGGCGCTCCTGTCTTTATTGCCGTCTTTGCACTCTCCTTCCTACATATTTATGTAAATAAAAAAAATGTCCTACTTTTCTCTTTTTTTTTCTTTACATATTTATTCAAGAACATATAAGGCAGTTTGAAAAAACTGTATATATCAGTACTTTTAATCTAAATTATAAGTGAAATATTATATATAAAATTGTACACCGTGTCCACATAAATTTTTAGGCAGAGAATTAAAAAAAATCTTTAGGGAAAGACTTATTAACATAGAAAAAAATAAAGAGTATTTTAAGAATTAATCTATTTTTTTGTATGGACAATGCCGTGAACTTGTAGTAGACGCTTGAAAAAATATTCTCGCACATGTTGATCAGAAATAGTCGGAATGTTTCATATGAAAACACTCGATCAGGAATTTCGGAAACGAGCAGCACAATGTAAACAGCTGAATGCGAAAAGTGTAGGGAAGAAAGCGGATAAATCTGAAAATCGTGCATATATGAAATACAGTTAGAAATACAATTTTATCTTGGAAACGAGATCGGGAGAGAAAGGAATTTGTCATTTACAAGACAGCTTTAGATACAACCATTACGCTACCTGCGCGGCAACCGTTACATGACACGACGAGTACAAACGAGAGCGTCGCGGACAGAAAGTCAATTTGCAAAGAAAATGCATGGAATTTCTGCTTCGTTCATTGTTCTTTCGTTACTGCGTATATTATATAATCGCAAAATTAAATCTGAAAAAAATTGATTTTTACTGATTTTCCTGTCAAATTCTCAACAGAATTTCCTTCTAAAAAATAACTGTCTATATTTTGACAGTGTAACCAATGACCAGAATTGCAAATTCCTAATTTTTCAGAAAAATTACTTAATCCTTCGTTGCATTTTAAGAGTTTTTTTTATTTAAAAGAAAGTAACTACTTTAAGTAAACGCAAAACTTCGCAAAAATTCGATTAGAATTACAATTAATGCACTTATGGAATGTAAGTACTGATGACGAGATAAAACTTTGGGAAATAATCGTATATAAAATCATATCACTGATTATGAGAAACGTTATTAAAATACTTTTCGCTAGTCCTCAATTTCTTTTTACAGTTTTGCGAATAAAAAGTTCACTTCAAGTGTAAAATTTTCAAAAAATATAGAGAAAAATATGCAAATCGTATTTCGTTTAAAAGATGTTGCAGGAAATCGCACCAATCGTTGCCCATATAAAAAGAGAAGTCATGTAAAAGAAAAAATAACTTTTCCATATAGCGATTTTTCGAAATAACGCGATTTTTTTCACACAATTTCTTCTTACGCGGATTGTATCTACCGCGTAAAAAAGCGACTCTATTTAAAATTTCGTTTGTCCTTTAAACAGTAAACCAGTTCGCAAATATGCAAAGAAAGGAAGAAAGGAGGAAACGTTTCCGAAACGCCGCGTTGGCGCGTACGCGAGGGGGATGACGCCGTTCGGGCGTCTCCGCCGGGCGTCGGCGGCGCTCGGCGGCACTCGGCGGCGCTCGGTCGCGCAGCTACACCGCCCGGCCCGTCAGTCCCGCGCACACCCTCGAAGTGTGAGGACACTCTCTCTCGCGTCTCGCCGTCTCTTCCGCGCTCTTCTACCGCGACCACGAGAAAAGATATCTTCAGGATCTGCGACCGCGACGCGCACGTTGTTCGCGAGCGTCGCTGTCACGGCCGCGTGTTTCGGCGAGTGCCGCGAGTGGATCCCAGTAGTACAGTGGTACTCGAAAACGGACGCTGGAAAGAGAGAGAGAGAAAGGGCGGCGAAAGGAGGAGAGACAGAGAGAGAGAGAGAGAGAGAGAGAGAGAACAAGAGTGAGTGAGAGGAGGACGGTCGGAGTGCGGCTCGTGATCGATCTCGCAGTGTGTTCCGCCAAGGTGTTTTCTTCCCGCGGCCTCCCGATCTCTATTATGTCACCGGCCGCGCGTGCCGGCAGACCGCTCTGATTCTCACAGGAACTCGCCAGGCACGCAACAACGCCCGCCACGATGCTGCCGCAGACACCTGACATCATCCCGACTACGTTGAACCAGGTAAGCGTGAGCGTAGGCGGCGGCGGTGGCGGTGGCGACGGTGCGTTTAGGCCGGAGCCGCCGGTCTCTACCGGCCGATCGAAGCCGATAGAATTTCGTTGGGTTGAAAATCCCTCCGCGGGACGATCGACTAGTCCCCCTTCGCCGATCGCTCGCGACGATTCTCGCGCGAGTCAGCGAGTGCGAAACCCGGCGAGGCGGCGAGTCTTTGACGGCGTCGCGAGACGCGGCCTCCCGCGTCCTCTGGCATTTCGAAAATTTCTGAAGTTGGCCACAACGCGATGTGAAGTTTGCCACCCGACCCGAGCGCCGCGTCTCGTTAAATCTTTTATGGCGTGGCTCGCTCACATGGGAAATCGTCGTTTTATTCACGCGCCTCGCTTTCTTGCTGTTTTCTTTCTATTTTTTTTGCATTCGTGATCAAAAATTCTGAATGATAATATTAATGGAGCAATCTCGGAGCAAACAGAGAAAATAGCGCGATTTGCTTGCGTTTGTGTTTACACTTATTGTAAGAGAAGAATATAGTTATTTTTAGCCTCAACTACAGTTTTATAATATCTATCTATTATGGTTTCGTCGATATTCGCCTTGAAAGAGAAAAACTGATCTTTTTTTTTTAACGGGTGTTTTACCCCCTAAACGTGCGTCTGGGCACTTTTTAGAAAAATACGTGTCTCTTATTTTTAGCTGCTCTACAACGTATTTCAAGTTCATTCAAATTGGAGATTTATACCAAAAAACATTTTCTTGTCAGTGCACGAGACTCGAACTCGCCGAGGAAACGAACCGGTTCCAATGGCCGGCCTCGATTTTCCAGAGAATTATATAGGTATCTCGAAAATTATTTCGCGTTGCGTTTCGCAAGGGGCGAGAAAAGGGGCTGGAAAAGAGACGTTTAATATCGCGTGGGAGTAGGTCGGCCGAATTCAGCAATTTCTCGCGGGTAAATTATTTCACGTAGTCTCCGTTTCGCCACAGTTGCGCGCGATTAATCGCGGGGCCCGCATATACCGGGCGTTCGAAGCTCCGTTATACAGGCGGATGTTCCGCGCGGCAGAAATTGATTGGTAACCTCTGTCGCGGCTCGGCGATCTCCGGATGAGGCGATCGTCTTAAGATCGCTCCGGATCGCGGCAAAGAAGCAATATCCGATATAGCAAATGATATACTTACGCGCGCGTGATACGGCCGCACTAAGATAATCACTTTTGAAAGCGCGTCGGAATTTTCACACAGCAGATAACATCGCTATTTTGGCTATTCCGGAAATTTTAATTAAAACTTTGTTCGTTTGCATGATTCTCGCCGCGAGGAAGTTCCGCGCAGTCTCGTGACTTTAAGCCCAGAATGGTTTTCAGCCGGTGATATTAAAATATTGTTGTTCATGTGAAAGATGCTCTGGCGTCTAAACAAAAATTTGTTTCCATTAAAATGAATTTTCTTAAAACTTTAGCTCGATTACGTAATTTGAGAATTACACTGTTAAATAATAAAGAAGGAAATTTAAATTCTAGCTAATTCCTTGATCAGTTAAGTAAACGTAAATAATATTTTTAACTACCATGTGAAATTTTAACACAAAACATGTAGTTAACATTTATTATTCAACTCCATTGTTTTAGTTAAGTTATATAACGACATATTGAATAGAAGCGGTAACAAAAAGTGGTTAAAAATTATCCAAATTGAGTGTAATTTGACATTACAAATTTAATTATACAGCTATGTTTAAAATTTTATTGAAAAAAAAAGAATTATCTGATTAAATATTGAGAAATTTTAAATTGTTTAAAGCAATTTTTAATTTAACATATTTTAATTTTACATATTTTCACACTTTAGGGTAAAAAATCTTTTATAGATTGAGATAAGTTTCTCTACAATTAACATACGTAACGAGAGAGCTGATAAGATTTTTGAAAATTTACTTCTTATCTTACGGAAATTCTTGAGAAATATTAGAGATCGATGATAAGACACGTGTCCGTATGGGCGTGGGCGAGGCGCTCATAGCTACGCTCTTCGCATTGGAAACGTTTTGAGTATTTCTTCCGCGATAATACCTGCGATGAGGTTCGAGTTACCAAACAATGCGTATGACAATTTACATATCGTTTCGAATAATGAAAAGAGGAATACATAACGAAAGGTAGACGACGTGATCGATAATAACCGGAAGGTTTCGCGAAGGTCTGGCGGACGAAGCGACATTGACAACATTGACATTTTATCATATAAAGTGACTCGAGTGGTTTATCTTCCTTTATATTGTCCCCTTACGTGATATAATCGATCGAGCGAAGAGACCGGGGCTGAAAAAAAACCATTCCATCATTACGGATATCTTTCCCTGACATTGAATTTTTCAGGACGAGCACGCGAAAGATTAAATTAGAAAATGTATACATTAATATTCCGTATGAAAGGGTCTCTTTCTATTTCTTTTTTGTTTCATCTTCTAGGATTTATACGGGACTTTTATTTCCGATTAAATCTGCAATTGCAGTTGAAAAGATGAGATGAGATGTAATTTCCAGCTAACTTATCGGGTTCCAACAGGTGGATCGTAAATCGATAATTCCTTGTCAATAAATTATTTAAAGGCGAAATGTTCCTTCGCAGTGGAGATATTCATTCATCATCGCTGCTGATTATATTCTTATATAACCGAGAATAATCTTCCGAGATAAATGTCGCGTGAGTGAAATCGATTTGCGCGTAATTACATTTTGAGTAATAGCCGCGCGATTGAAATTTGCCGTTAAACACAACTAAATCGAACGCGCCGAAATTTTATTGTAATTGCAGGCGAAACAATTACGTCACACATTTTTCACATATTCGCTGGTGCACGTCGCTTTCGAAACACCGATCGGTTGTCCCAGACCGAGTTTCGCTAGGTCAGAAATTAAAGTCGTATGACAACAACATGACGTAATGTATTGCGCGAACCTGAACGGCATACAGATGTAAAATTTATTTCTGGAAATCCACGATCACTCTTTTAATAAGCTTCCTGAAAAAAAAAACACTCACTTTATCACTTTCGTCATAAAATTAATTAATCCTATGTATTTCAAGAAATAATTCGGATTATATCGCCGATGCAAAAACTTACGTCCCAAATCTGGAAACCTTTAAATGAGAGCGATCCGCTGACGGAGAAACGAGAAAAAGGATTTCGTTTTAATAAATAGTCTCCTTTATAATGAAATTATCGGTAAATTAAATTTTAATCAGACTTTCGAGAGAGAGTTTCTCGCACCGGGCCGGTTTCTCGCGCGCGTGGCATTGACTTTTCCGCGTATTCCCGATGGCCCGAGAAGAAAGGCACAGCACGTTTCACCGCGTCTG
Source organism: Tetramorium parvispinum (assembly GCA_011638315.1). Lineage (NCBI taxonomy): Eukaryota > Metazoa > Arthropoda > Insecta > Hymenoptera > Formicidae > Tetramorium > Tetramorium parvispinum. The sequence continues at coordinate 6,088 of VBVR01003075.1, read as the reverse complement.
TTTGTCCACGTATGATTTCGTCGTAGCGGCGGTCGTGCCTCCTCTTCCGAGACCGCTCGCCGCTCAGGTTTATCATTCGTGGAAGGTGACGTACTCCGCGAGAGAATTCCTGGCGGGCCTTATCGATTGTTTCGAAAGCCAATGTTAAACATGGCAACACCTCGCGGTGCCCCGGTGCTCGGTGGGAGATACACGATCGCGATCGTGCGGAACGTCGGTCGTATAATAATTATCCTGTTGAATCATCGTCCGGCGATTTTTCGATTCCGTCAATGCCGCTTTTTCATCGATAGATCATTCTATTGCGCGTCTAATGTAAAGATCGACACGCTGAAATGAATAGAGTATTTAACGGTTTCGTCGTTCTTGCCATTGATTTTAATAATCGCCACGTTAGCGTGTAAGCTATAAAATTGTTTGTTGCTTTATTATCATCATTCCTTTGGACCGTCGACATAATCGATGACTACGGTAACTATATTTCTTTGAAAAAAAGTAAAGGACACCGCCATTTACTGTAAACCTACCCGTCTTCCACAAACAAGTGCAATGTAAATTTATTATTATCATTAATATTTTTTTCCTGAATATATATTAATTTATATGAAAAAAAAGTAATTTGTAAAATTTTGTAAACTAAAATAATTATATGTAAAAGAAACATCTTTATTTAAACATTACATAAAATATACAAAGGTGATAAATACTGAAATATAGGACATTTTAAAGACTTTTCAGAAATAAAAAACATAAATGAGTTTAAAAAAATAAATAACTCTAAAGGACATAGACCTAAAATAAAGGACTCTCCTCTGTAATATAGGACGAATGGTCACCGTATCGATGGCGCGAGTTCGCGAGCTATTTCTGCGACTAGTCAAGTTCTTCCATTTACGTCATAAAATTGCTAGACGTATAAACACACTCTGGCGAGGCGAGATTAGTCCCGCGCGACCACTCCCATGTTGAAGATTAAGGATGATATTTGCAGAAACGATTAAGTTAACGCTTAGCGCGGTATCAGCGCATCGCGGTGATAGCGTTACGCTCAGCGTTGGCATTCTCATAATCGCGCGACTCCGTCATGCGTGTTCTATGCAAATGCCGCTTTATGCGAAATGACATCGAAGCCGCGGTCTTCACAGGAGATTCTGCCGGAAAGTCGACCTCATACCGAATAACGCATTGTTGCGAGATTAAACGCGTCAGGAACGCACCGACGGATTAAACCTTTTCCGACTGAAACGTGCGGGGAATTTGCAAGTACGTATAGTTTTCGCGTTACAAATGGCAGAGAGAAACAAGCGAACAATATGATACGTGAAATCCTTTAATACAGTCTGAAAATGGAGCCACGGAACATTAAAGTTATTGCTATTCAGAATTTTGCATATCAGACGTGAATAAAGAGAAATGCATCTCGTACCGAAAATATATATTGCATAATTGTGACAACAGTAATTTATTATAATATATAATTTATATATTCTCATATTATTATTATACAACAATATACGATCAGACGATGTGTCTTTATCTTCTCTCTCCGGAAGAAGAAATTTTTTCGAAAAGAAAAATAATATTTATTTTCTCTTCCAATATGAAAATGTTATATACAGTCTCGTGAGAAGCGAAATGCGAGATGACATTCAAAGCACAAGCTCGAGACACGTGAGAAAAAATTTAGGATCGTCGGCGTGGAGGAAAACGGAGAATAGAGAATATAATAATTGCGGATTTGATATCTTCTACGTATGGTGTTTCGTGATCACGTTACGCGTTGATGTTATCGTCAAACTTCCAGGTACATGATCAGATAAACTCTAATATCGGATTATCTGAACTTCCAAAATAACGGATATTAAAAAAGCATTCTTGTTGCGCGAAATATGTTTTTTCAGAAATACTCATTGTTTTATCATTTTAAAAAATTATGAAATGTTTCGAAAAAAAAACTTAAAAAAATATATTATATTATTGTTTTAATAAATTAGGCTGTATAGAAATATTATATATTTGAAGAAATTAACATATTATTTTTAAATGTAATTAGAATATCCAAACATTTGCACATAAAATTAACTTAATTAAATATTTATAAAAAGAAATATACATTTTGGTGAAAGATATTCTATTGTATATTTTTATCAGTAAATTAAAATTTAATCAAATCTGTAATTACGTGGATGGTTGTAATGATCATCAAATATAAATATTAGTATCGATTATTTTGCGATAATTCTTGACATATTTATATATCCTTTATTATTGATAGATAAAATTGATAGATAAAATCTAGTACGGAAACTCAAATAGGTCCAGATTTAGCTTCTGAATGTATCTGTCTATGCGTATATAATACATTTTTTAGAACCTTGAAACCAGTTTAAACGGGATGCGTTACGCTTGACAAGATTTTTCGAAAGATTACTCGCGCTCATAATCTAGTCGACTGTGCGCTTCGTAATAACGAAAGCGATCGCTTGATTATAGCTGCCTTTAAGGGCATCGTAATAGGTACGTTCATCTATGACTCGTGATAATGATCGATTGATCGACATACGGATCGTATCGTGGATATTAAGGCGGAGCGAAATCGTTCCGCTCTGAAATTAAACTTCGGAAATTTTAATGAACAAATCCGATGTACAATTAGAAATCCCGAACATATTTGCTTCGTAATCAAAGCCAAAGTCCTTTGATTATTCCACTTGCCTTTAATACGCTTTTATGATAATAGAGAGAAAAAAAGAAGAAAAAGAAAATCGCATAGGAATAAGTCAATTCTTACTTTATTAAAAGAAGAAAAATGCAATCTTATTTTTTTCAACAAAAATCTATTGCTCGAAGCAGACAGATATAGCCGATCGGAATAATTATTCGAATTTCTCAATAACATTTGTTTTATCCAAATGTTATTGAGAAATTCGAATAATCATTCCGATCATCTTGCACGTTAGCAAATATATGCAAGTAAAGTCTAGTTATGCAAATGAGGGTAGAAACGATCCGTAGCGTGCTGAAGCGTAACTCTATCGAATGTTATAATTAGATTTGCGACTTTTATGTTCGAGAGATTTAATTTATTAAATCTTAAGTGCGGCAGTCTTTCGGATTAATAAATTAGAGCGCGCTATCTAAATCCATTGCCACGGTAATTATATCGTGTCGCACAAAGTAGCTGGCACCATCGTGAAAAATCACACTCCGTATCTTGAAATCGTAAAAATCTCCACGTATCCTGAATTAATTGGTAATTTTTCACTCTAATTAGATGAACGGCTGCCTATCCGCGTGAGGCAAGACTCTCAAAGTCGTATATTAACACTAAATAATCCGATGTGATTAGAGTATCAGCGACGGCCGGCGCACTTACATGAGAAAAGGTTGTGTAACTGGTTATAACTGCTTGCTTACCACGGCGAACGTGCAGCGGCAAGATTTCATTACCTTGTTCTTTGTTCAGTGTTTATTATTCTTCGTTTAATAACGCGATGCTTGCAGAAATAACTTGACACGCTTTTCGTAGTGCGTAAAACACTTTATTACGCCTGCATTGCAATCAGATTCTACAAAATTGAAACATATTGGGAAAATATTTCTCTCACGACAGAATCAAAAAGATTTATATTACATATTGAACGAAGAAAGCTAGTATTATATATTGAACTAAAAAGTTAAAATAACAATATACAAAAATAATAGAGAAGTGTACTAGAAAAATATTAGTAGTTATAATATAATTTACCGTTCCATAATTTTTTAAAATGTCTCTTCTAGGTATGAAAGGTAGAATTTTGATAAAAAATAAAACCAATTAAATGACCATTTCTTAATAATTGAATTACTTTTCCATTATATCTGCTTGTTCGTTCATCGGATGATTAAGTGATAGCTTTTGCAAAATTTCTGAACCTATATAATAATATCGTATCAATGTTCCGATGACTTTAACGCAATAATTTCAGGTGTTATGCATATTAAAAGGCTCAGCCTTCCCTAAGGCTACATAACAATTATTTTGATTAAAAAAAATAGGAGAGAATGATGTAGTGACTTAAGGCCCGAAAAGCTCGTCAGTGGTTTCTTCTTGAGAAACCATCGGCCGGTGGTTTAATGAGATTTCGCGGTCGACAGTGGCGTAATTAGGGGCGGGAGTGCCCCGTGCCCCGCCGGTTAAAAGCTTCCATCACCCGCTCCTCCGCGCGCGTATTTTAATGCGATTTAATTTACCGTTAGCTGCACTCGTGGTTACCTGCCGCTCATTGGAGAAAGGTGAGTGCGTCGATTCCGGAGTCAAGACGAAGAACGAGGGGGGTTTGCCGATCTCCCCACTTTTTATGGCTACCAAGTGGGGCGTAAATATACGTTCGTCAATCGGCACGCAGAACTCGCGATCACGAAATAGAAGTAAACCGGTACAAATCGAGCTGTACATTCGGTGACGAATTCCATCATTTTTCAGAGAAATGTTTTATTCGCGATTCTGGTATAAAAATTGTAAAAAAGTCACACGTTAAAAACAAATTGTTTATAAGGTAAAAAAACAAATAATTTAAAAACTGAGTTATAAAATACCTATAATAGAAAATAAATAGAAATTAATAAAATAGATTAAGAACATGTCAAATAATGTGATCACTTTAATAGACGATTTACTTTCTATTTATTCTATTTATATAATATATGAATGTTTTTCAAAATTTTTATAACAAAACATTTATTTCTAGGCAGTTTTTTAGATGTTCAAACGAATTTTTACATCTTTAATTAGTGTGACGAACAGAGAAGTCTGATAAAACATCGGCGTTATCGCTTAATATGTATTCAATCCTTCCGTCATTTTGGCAAAAAGCGCGAGCGTATTTTCACCGTCGTGACATTGACTAAAGTGGCAAAGACCTCCCAGGTCGAGGGTAGAGAGAAGGAGCTGCGATCGATCGGTCTCGAGGCATATCAGCGACGTAGATATGCTCCGAAGCCGCCCTTTCTAACTTTCCGCTCGTGCAGCTTGTCAAATATTAAAAGTATCAACAGCATTCAGAAATATCCGCGCACTTCTGAGAAAAAGAAAGTCGACATATGTTCCCGTAAACTCACAAACGCGGACAGCTTGGAAAGAACGCTTGAAATATCGACTAGTTTCGTGTCTGCACGCAAGTAAATTACAATAATCGCGGTATTCAAATTACACTATCTCATATAAAGCTCAGGAACGACATATTTATGTCATCGTAAATCCTTTTGATCGCGTCCCAGAGACACGTACAAGTCTTTTAAAACCAATATCGACACTCGTGCAGTGTTGATAGCAGGGTTTTAATCGAAAGATAGTTACCACCGTTGTGATAGATCGATATCTTATTGTATGATATCGGGGAGATTCTGCTAAATCGAATCGTACTTCGATTCGCTGAAATTCGCACGCACACGTTCTATTTTAAGAATTTCTAGTATACAAGTCTATGTACACGATAAGTACATTTTTATCGCACAAATACCTAAGAAAATATGGCGTGTAATGGAGCGTAATTGTCCAGTTTCCGGTGGGAGGTTTATCAAGAACCTTGACTGGAAAATCTCACAGCGCTAGTTTCCGTGAGAAATCTTGACAATCGATCGATTGTTCTTGCTGTCTCGTTGAACGCGTTTCGTTAGCAACAAGTTGTCAGACTACTGTCCGCTCTATCACAAGTGTCACTAACTGTCCCCGACGAAGATAGACAATGGATTGCGTAACGACGATGATTTCTTGCATTCGTGTTTCTTAAATAATAAATCACACAGGATTTCCAACACATTCTTGTACGTCGCCATGGATACATATTTGTTTTGGTAATATTTTTGTCGTCTTGATATTCTTATTTAAAGTAATATAGAATTTTTGTAAGATAACGATTACACTGCGAAAAATGTTTTATATTATGAACTAAGAATTTGATTGATATATACCCAAGAAAATTATTTAGTTGCTGTAAACAAATATGTTATTTGCTTATATTTTGTTAAATCGTTTTGATTTAGAAAATAAGATAGTTTTGTTCTTTACACCAAAATAATTTAACGAAATATAAGCATAACATATTTG
>VBVR01003074.1:0-19143 GCA_011638315.1 Tetramorium parvispinum | reverse complement strand
TATTAAATGTGATTGAGTTTATATATTTTATTTCAGAATTTATAAATTTAAATTTGATTTTTTAATTAAAATACACTAACACCTTTAGATTAATTAATTTCTACTGCTTTAAATAAAACGTCCTCATTGTCGTCATTTTGACGAAATATAAATATAGACATTTGTATGCTATTTTAGAAATATTTTATAACTATTTTCTAAAGACTGGAAGGGAAAGAAAGAAAATAGGCACTAAGCTCTCCCTTTATTCGCAGTGTAAGTTTTCCTTCTAAATATAAAACTTTTTAATTTCTCTATGTCCATATTGATAAAAGTAATATTTTACTTAGGAAAGAATACTTTTTTCTCGCATTTTCAGCACGTAAAAAGCTCTGTGACTTCAAAGTAATACCCAAGTAAACAGTATTTTTTAAAGTTTTCCATCGCAACCTTAATGCCACTATAATAAAATTGCCAACAAAGTTATTATTAATATCATCATCTCCTATGTATTGCGTGACGTCGATTCTTTTTACGAAGAAGAAAAGGAAAAGATAAATCTAATTAGGCCAAGTCGCGTTAATCTCGTCACAATCAAGTAAAGTGTTAATTATACCGATGACGTCGGCGAAAAGGAAACTTGCGCGTCACGAGTAGGCAGAGTAAGAGTACAGTTAATGGTTGAATACTGAGTTTTAACGGTGAAACGGGGTGAGAGATATTTACGTGGGAGCCATATGGTTGAGCAAGGCAAAACAGTTCTTAAAATGACGCTCGTAAATTCCGCTAAACGCGCTCGTAGAAATTTATATTCTACCCACCGTAGGAGAGGGAGGACGTTGGCGTCCTTGGGTACATACGAGCGGTTATCCTGGTATGCATCACTAATACACACGCGCCCGGATACCTTCCGTATCGGTCACCTCATCCTCCGTAACGGGGAAATACTTTTAACAATTAATTTCATTGCAGGTACCGCCTAGTTTTTAACTTAGAAAAACTGTCGCGTAAATTCAACCAAGTTTTAACTCGTTACGTTGAGATTTAATTAGTCACCTCACGTACCTGTTTTGCATATTTCAGTTTACGTTTAGGTAAAGATTTAACGTGAAAAATATCGTCTGGAAGATATACATTTACCGGCTGTATAATACATCGAGAGATAATACCGATTATGTTAGCCCCTACCCACTCTCCGTCGCAATTGTCCGCAAGATACTTGGATGTGAAACGGCATCATTATTTTATCACCGTAATTACCTTCCGCAACCGGTTAAAGGATAACGATAAATTTTTCACTCTGCGGAAAGTTCAAGCACGGTCGCCGCTCCGCGCGTGAGAGGCAAATGACCAGGGATCTATAAACATTCCACGGGATTTATAAACGTTTCATTCCCCAGAGGGGTGCGAGTCGTTTGAATATTGCAAAACGTTAAGTGTAGGAATCCGTATAACGAGACTCGCACGCGTCCTGCCCGCTCGATTTTACTTTGCCGCATGTCCGTCGGTGGCTTTGTGCAACGCAACGCGCTCGACTTGCGACACGGATAAAGAAACGTCCACTGTTGACCCCGTAAAGCAGAAAGCATGAATTATTAATGAAAGGCCGCAACGCACGGCAGGCGGTAGAGCGATGCAGCGGCGCGTACCCTGTTTAAATGGTATAGAATTAATGGGCAATCGAGAGAGCGAGTGCGAGTGCGAGTGCGAGAGCGAGAGCGAGAGAGAGAGAGAGAGAGAGAGAGATGTGTGTATGTGTGCATGGTTCTCGTAACTTCTGCTCCGGAGGAAATTAACGCAGACTTGCAATTGATTTTAATTTCTTTCTATTGAATATCGAGTGCACTTCTTTACTAGAATAGTAAAAGAAAATAGAAATTGACGAAACATTCGCCACGTATAATAGAGTAAAGAGAATATGAAAGAAAAGCAAACAGGAGAAAAACTTCATCAGATATAAGCATCTAAAATCATAAAGCTCGTAGCTAAATCATGATGAAAGCCAGATACAGCCATTTATATCGATATCTTTGCAAAGTTTAGATAAAATGCAAAAGTTTTCTATAAATAGATTAGTAAGTGCTATAATATCAAGAAAAATACTCGAGAAAACGGGGATGTGTCGGTCGATTATACAAAAAGGTTAAAAAGTTACGAAGAGAAATATTTTCCTGTGGCAAGAGAGGGAGTTGATTCATTTCGGATCTTGTTTGTTTCACGTATTCTTCCGCTTGAGCAAAGAAAAGCCCGATAGCCACTCAAGACGCGCGTAATGTGCTTCCCCGTTCTCTTTTTCGTTTACCAAACGGAAACGCTATGTGAAATTAATAATTCGCGAACGACGGCTTCATAGTAAATCTCATTTATTCCGTTTCCACGCCTTTGAATTTTCTCCCGTTATATCATCGCGCGGAAATGCAAGCAGGTACGCGAAAAGCACGCGGATTGCAAACAAGATAATATTATAAAAAAAAATCTAGTTTGTTCAAGAGACTAATATAACGAGTTTTTATTAATTATAAAACGACTGGCCGTAGCTTTTCATAAAAGAAAACAATAAGCGTGAGTAACGTCTGTGTAATGTTGGTCGCGAGCACCTTTTACACGATTGCCAATGATGTTTATTATACTTCGTTCTTAGGTATTTGTTTCGTACATATTTATAAGGTAGCTTGTATTTCATTACTATAAAGAAAATATGATCCATGATAAAGTTTCGTGTGTATGTACATGTCGCTCTCTGTGTGTGAAAGAATTAATTTAATATTATTGAGATAATCATCGAATGGCACAGGACAAATATAAATTATACAGACAAGTGCACGTTCAGTGACGTAAAAGTTATGCCATTTAATGCAGTGAAAATAAATTGGGCACGTATTAATTGCGCGGACAAGTGCGCGTTTAATCACATAAAAATCACACACTAGCTAATGCGGCGAAATAAACGGTGAATTAAAATGTCTCGTTATATAACTTTTCTGTCATATCGAGTATCATATCGAGCCATATTGAGCAAATACAAATTGCGCGGACAAGCGCACATTTAATTACGTTAAAATCACGTAAATTAACGCGACTGATACGTAAATTAGCGACGCTAAATATACAACGTTTCATAGCTCCGCCCGGTTGGCTCCGCGTATTCAATACTTAATATCGAGCCGCGCGCACTGCGGTAGTCGTGTAATTCATGTAAATCAAGTACCGCGGGGAGAACTTTTGTGTTTGAAATTTTTGTCAGCGCGAGAGAGAGTGTCACGGCGTGCGGTAACGGCCAACATAAACAGCGGGAGCGCATCCACGCAGCGGCGGCGGCGGCGCGGCGGCGGCGATGGCGACGACGAAGGTATAAAGGCCGCGCAGAGCGAGGTCAGAAAAGACGACTCCATCCTGAGAGGTTGGAGGTCCCTGCTCTCATTTATGATCTTATGCAACGTGCGCGCAATGTTATATTTCGCCGCGCCGCACGCCGGTGCATATTAAACGCCCGAGCCTTATCCGATGCGACCGCCGCGTTGCAGCGCAGAGAGCGTGATCGGTGTTTCCTTCTTCGCGCGAATAACTTCGACGAAGAAGAGAGTCTCACGAAGGTACCTTCTCCCGGTTGTATTCAACCAGTACGTCACGTTTACGATGCGAGTGCCAGCAAGATATACGTTAATATTTAACAAACAAAATTCTAGATGAAGTTTCAGAATTTATAAACCAGATAAAATTTTTAATACTTTATTTCGGTTTTCTTTAATTAAGTTCTTAAATTGTAATATTTGTAATATGTCATATCGTGATTTATTTTCTTTTTTTTTTGTTCGCGTTGTCGATAATCTTGCAACCGATTTTTTTTTCGTAATAAAAATATGATTTGCGCAAAACTGCCTCGCGATCGATTTTTCCGTAATGAAAGCTGGATCTGAAGCTTAATTACCAAACTGTCAAAGCGAAACGAAAATCAATCAGGTGAGGCATACCTTCGTTACGCAGCATCTTGCATATCGTATGAAAAATTCGTGTTTGTTATAAACTATGCTGATTTATAGCCATAAATTAGATTCAATTTTAATTTTAATCCAAAAACACAATGTTTTAACCATCTAGGTTAAATATCTCAACATTTTTGTTTTTTTTTTCGAAATTCTAATTTCATATTAGTGTGAATGAAAAATTCTCATCTAGAAAAATAATTTGCTTTCTGCTTTGAATCGCTCTAATCATAAATTTAACCATACTAAATATTTTTTGTATTTTATAATATAAAATACATTATATTATAATCATTCAATTAATTTTTATCAATTAAATATAAATATACTTCTATAGGCAGCAATTTAATATATTTGAGAGAAAAATAATTTAATATATTTGAGAGAAAAATAATATAATACGCGATTGAGAGCTGTCGACACGTTCGACAAAACATTGCAAATGTTTCTATTTTGTGACAAGAAGATTGCTTCGGAAATATGGATATCATAAGTATTCGTATAAAGGTTGCTATATGTTTGCATTTCGTGTCGATACCGGCTCAAACGCCCGTAAGAAATATCAACTACGTGATTCCAACTTTCAGTAAAATAAATTTCAGCTTAAGGAACTGAAGCAAGTTAGCGTTGTACTGTAAACGTGTCGTGCCCGTACATACAGCTTCCCGTAACTACTTCAAAGTAATGTCTTTCCTAAGTAGTTGGCGCATTGTGTGCGCAGCTACACTCGTTTGGTTAATAATCGCGAAAATTTACGTAGTCCGCGGCGAAATTGCCGACGGTTCGACAGTTTCTACAGCCACGAATTGCCGGAGACCAGTGTTACAAATGATAAAATTTCTGCTTTCAGATGTGCCTGATCCACCGGAACGACCACTTGTCATAAATTACACGTCCAAAGCCGTGAATATATCGTGGGCACCTGGTGTTAATTCCCACAACACTCCAATTTTGCAGTACGTCATCTACACCCGGTAAGTCTGTTAAATATTGACTCGCGAAAAAAGCCCTCCCTTGCTCAAGCCAACTCGCCGATCTGGAGCCCCCGGAATTTACTCAGATACGGCAATATTGCAAATATTATATTAAAAGCGTACTTTCTTTGGAAAAAAAGAAAAAAAAACAGGAGAAAAATCGATGTAAAAAAATTGACGTTCCTTTTAGCGATGTTGTCGCGAGCTTGTACACATAGAGATGCGAGGATTAAAGTGAAAAATTAACTCAATCGATTTAACTATGGAGACCTCCTTCCCCGTAATGTCATTTACGAGTTACGCCGTGACGTCAGTCACTAAACTTTACTGTTGATTTCCACGACATGCCACTGTCGCTTTCTCGCGGAAGTTGAGCAAATTGCTACGCCGAAGTGAATTAATGTCGCTTTTTCCCGAGGAGAAACATTTTTTAATAGGAAAAAAATCGGAGCGCCTGCGGGATACGCTCGGAAATAGCTCGGTCTACGCTCGAGTAGATCTCAGCTCGATTATCTTACGGGTACGGCTGGTGGCGCCGGTTTTCTCCCTCTCTCTCTCTCTCTCTCTCTCTCTCGTCTTTCTCTTCCACGGAGAAGAGATGAAGGAAGAAACGGATAAAATAAAAGGAATTACCGAGGATAAGAACCGCGGTGTCGATAAGCACCCTTTGTTCTATGCCGCGCGTCTCTCGGTTCCGTTATCTCTTTCTCTTCTGCTCTCCGACCCGTTCCACTGTTAGGTCCCTTGACCCCGCGACCGACTTCCACGTTTCCTATTGCTACGACATCTCCTTTTCGTTTTCCCACGAATTTCCCCTTCGATGCCGCCGGTAAACCTAAACTAGCAGTCGTTGCAATATATATGTCGTATTAGAAAAAAGATGTAAAAACGTTGGGATGGTGCATAAAACTCGAAAAATATTTTCGTACTATGTTGTATGGTATATAAACAATATAATATATACAGCAAAAACTATACACATGAATGTACTCGCGGCGTTACGTTCTGCAAAACTGCCGCGAATATAGAAATCACAAATACGAGAAAGAGAAATATATAGAAAGATTAAGGTTAAATTTTACAAAATACATAAAAAGTTAAATAAAAAGCACTGGTTTTTATTTTTTATCTTTTCCATTGATTTTATCTTAAAAATGAATTTTACCATTAATTCTTAGAATTATGCATTTATGGATAGCGAATATTCCTTGTTGGAGAAACACACAATCTTCTGCTAAAAAAGATGAAAACATTAAGAATCGTTTTTTCGTTTATTTGTTATTGTTATTTTTGTTACTCTTTTCGCGAATAATTTATTCAAATCCTAAAAAAAATTGCCTAGGTCGAATGTTAAAAAATACGTGAATAAAGAATGCATGCGAATCGATAAATTCGTTTTCAGTGTCTACACAAATTGAAGATACATTGTTAAATTTAATTAATCTCTTTATTTATAATTATTTATAGAAAATCTGTATCTTATATTTAATTTGTTTGCACTGATTAAAGAGCAGTATATATATTACTTTAAAATATTATCTTAATAACACAAATTTATTATTTTCTTCATTATTGAAGAATCGTTTCTCATTATTATTTATTCATTATTGTATTATTTTTGTTTTTCCGAGAGTAATTTTCTCAAATCCGAAAAAATACTGTAATTATCGAATATACAGAAATAAAGAAGCATGAAAACGGGAAATTCTATTTCAATGTTTGGATAAATTAAAGATCTCGACGCTATGTTAGTTCTAGTTTTGATTTCTTTTTTTACAATTTATTTATAAAATATCGATGTTATATTTAATCTTTTCTGCACAAGAAATGCACTGAAAGTACGATTCTGTTTTATTAACTAAAAATTTGTTTGGATACGTTCAAACAAGAGATTTAGTTAATTCAACCAAATTTTATTTTCAGTATAGAAATGTGGATCTTTTATTTTAGAATTATCTTAAAAACAAAAATTCTGTTATTATATTCTCTTCATAGAGTTTGACAAGTTTTCAGTTTAAAATATTCAGTCGACGATATATTCTTATATAATAACATCAAGCCTAGCAAAATTGCTTTCCATCGACCGTTAGCAATATATTTGTGCGCCTGTGCCTCGAACCAGCTGCGAGCACTCCGCGTTTCGACTCCGTACCGAAAGGGTTAATTTGCACGATTCGCCGTGATCGTCATCGAGCTCGTCGCGTTTCGATTTCGACGTAGTGGCGAGTTAATTTGAACGCTGCACTGTACGATTCTGTCCGAGCCTTCGCTCTATCTTTGAAGAGGGGAAAATAAAAAGAAATAACAATATCGGTGCAGTTTTATTATTAAATCCTCACATCGCCGGACGTTCATTTCGCTACGCAACGCGGAGCATCGCGGTTCTCTCGTTCCCGGGAAGGCGAATGCTCGCATGAGACTACGAGCGGATGGAATTCTTAATCAAGTTTCCATTTTCTTTCTTTTTTCCACCCCTATGTCTCGGCCGCCGACGTCCCGCGCGCGCGCTTTCTTCCCTTTCTTCCGGTCGCGGAGCAGACAAAACCTCGAGAGTGGAAGTTGTAGGAAATAATATATCAGTCGGTGTCGTTATGGTCGCCGAATATTGAAGTTTTGCCCCCGCGAACCATTTCACCCTGCCGCTCGGGCTGGCAGGCCCTTTCAGAAAACTATCGTAATACCTCATAGAACTTGGAAAATATTAGTTTTATAATAAAGTTCGGTGGAACTTCGTTCAGCCGCGAAAGAGGGAGAGAGAGAGGGAAAGCGAGCTCTCGCGGACAGGCTGAACAGTCGTTCCGTTCGAAGATTATTAATCTTCGCGGAAATCAACCGCCGTTTTGACGAGGTCCTTCTTGCAATGGCATCTCGCCAGTCTTCCGGCTGGAAATGACGTCGACACGCGGTCCACGCCTTCCGACGCTCATAATCACGCCCAGTATTATGAATGCGCGATATAACGCGCATCGAAAAATCGCGATTATATCAAAAATTGTAGACGATATACAACGACACGCGCTTTGTTCTCCATGACATGCGGCAAAACATTGTAGAACATCCGTAACTTACGGAAATACGCGGCGTGCATCCACTTTCGGCATGTATCGGCCTCTCCGGCAATTTAGTAACCATTTGCCACATGTGTTCGGATTAAAAAACATTTGTGAAGCCTAAATGTATACACGTTATACACGGCCAAACACGTTTTCAATTTGCCGCTGCAACGTGCATTCCGTGCAAACGGCGGCGTATTCGGACAACATCCGGGCGGTAGCGCGCCGACTCTCTCCTCTCTTCTCTCCCCTCTCCCTCCTGCCCGTCGGGCCCCACGTCGCCGATCATTTATCTCCGTAATATCAGAAAAGTGGCGAGGAATAAATGCCGCGACCGCGTTTATTAGATGGGACGGACTATCGATCTTAGTGTGTTAGGTGTCCCCCGTGGGCGGCCGATCAATTTCCCGGGATTCCTCCGCTTAATCTTCCCGCGTTTTGTTAAACGTATTAAAATGGAATTCCAATTTCGCGCAAGCTCACCGACACCGGAGGACCGTCGCCGCCGCTGCCGCTCGGTTACGGCTCGACGATCGTGCACGACTCGCGAGTTTTAATTACTTTTGTCTCGCGTGCGTACTCATGTGCAGAGTTAGAGAGCTCGCTACTCGCGCGGTCCGGCTCGCTCTCTCTCTCTCTCTCTCTCTCTCTCTCTCTCCGGCCAGGATCGACTTTCGGTCTTGGATAAATCGGGAAGGCCTTTTCGACTTTTCACAAGCAAGGGCAAAAGCTGCAGGCACTTAACGTGTAATTTAACGAGCGTTAAATGAGTATTTCATTGCACGTCGCGCGAATAACAGCCCGGAAAAGGCTTTAGTTTTTGTTGGACACTTTCATTAAATTCGACTATTAAATTTGATGTAGTACAAAGAGCACCGTCTCGCAACATCGCCACATCATGGATGATATATTATTTTACATGTAAAAGTCCAGATTTTCCAATAGGAAAAGCTGGAAGGTTAATTTTCACGGGAGGAAATGTCGCTTATGTCCGTGGCTCTTCAAAGACGCCTGTCGGACTTATTTCCAATTTCATAAGCTGCAACTATCTTACAAGAAATTTTTCAGAGGTAGGAAACAGATGTGTAATATATATACGCTCTCAGAAATATTGCGTTACTGATGGTAGCTTTATACGTTCGCCCAACGGGAAGATAGATACCCGTCGAAAAATCCCGCTTGAATTAATAGTGGCTAAAATCCCAACTTAGTAAATAATACATTAAAGGATATAAATATCGCCAATACTTATTAAGGGATTTATACGTCTTTTCTCTCTTTCTTCGCTCCGCGTTTCCTCCCAGGGAGATATTGGAGAAAAGCTAACGGCGTAACGTTATCTCTTTCCGCCAAAGACCGCGGATTAAACGCAGCGTATCAGCTCGAGTCGGCCGTGAAAGTCCGGAATAAGTGAGCAGGATTAATTAAGACTAGCGCAAACGCGACCCAACATAATCGGCCGACGTTAACTCTGTGCCTTAATTCCGGGGCCGTAAACTGTTCTTCGCAACGTCGTGAAAGGTAATGCGAGATACGTGACGTCGTTGATCACGCCGTCGAAACGCCGCTCTCGGTCTCGCTCTATCCAATCCCGCGTCCTTTCTCGCCCATTACAAGGCGAATTTTGCAGCTGACGCTGGGATTAAGAACTCGAACGTATGAAAAATTCCTGGCACTTACCAAATATATAATTTAACGTTGACCCAGGCGCTTTTACGAGATCACGTATATATGTTTGGATAACGGATGCTTGGATTAATTCATAACCCGTATTTCTACTCTGCTACTTGATTAGTTTTCCGATAAACGATTAATCCCGTCACGAATGATATATGTATCACGATTACCGACATCCGAAACCGCGTACTCCTAATAAAATCTTTCACGAAAACACTCGCGTGTAATGGCATGCAATAATTAGCAGCCTTTCTTCAGCTTGTAGCACAATATGTTTTTTTTACTAATTTTAGAATGTACTAATAAACTCTGCATAAGAACGGTCTGTTTGCTTTGTTTTTAAAATTCAATATTAGAGTCGCGTATCATACGATATTTTAAACATAAGATTGTACAATCTTCCATATTCTTCAGAAAAATTTATTCGTATCTCATTTTAACAATATCAAATTAAAATTGACATTTGTACCAATTTCAAAAAATAAAAGCAACGTTGCATGTAAAATTACAAATATGTATAAATGGACAGGACGCTAAACTTTTAAATTATGTTACATTTTAATGTAATGTCCGGGCCAAAATATAAAATGTTATATAAAATGCAATATGTATAATTTAAATATTTCACAGATTGTATGTCATACATTTTACCGGCGATGCTTTTTTGCGCATGATAACTCGGTTTGCCAGAAATGTTTTGATTTAGTTTTTCACAGCAATCAAAAACTGCGGAAAATTCTGAAACGTTTGGGCGCGGAATCGAAACGGAAATTATTTCCGATACTACCACGCGAGAAACCCACTGTATATATACTTCTCTCCCGCTGCATCGATTACATCATCGTCGGGAGATCATCAGCTTTCGTTAGAAGCCGTCCTGTTATTAAAATCCATGGGTGCAACGCGCTTTTCGAGAGTAAGATTGATGCGGGAGGGTGAAACGAGATTAAAGAGAGAACGTTCTGATCCTTGTCGAAAATCTCACGGGGATCCTTCCGCCTTCCGCCGCGAATCTTTTATCTTCTATGAGGCATCTCGCCCTCCACGGTGCCGGTCGGAGTGTAATTTCAGGAATTGTGTGCTGTTGCTATGTTTATGTGAGCGGACCTGCATTCCAACGCTCGCCCGGTTAATCGGCCATTGCGAAGATTAGACAGAAAACTTAATTATAAGGCTCCTGATTGGTTGGATCCTCCGGAGGCTCACTCCGCCTGACTGAAAAAGAAAAGACTGGGAATATCTAGCCCGATTCTCAGCGCGATAACGTTTGGAATTACACGCAATGCGTGCGCCATTCTCTTTTTGCGACGCCACTCGTATCTCTGGATAATGCGTCGTTCTTAAAATGCGTAATCGCAATTATTAACGAGATTAACACCTCTCTATGATATACACTGAAAAAAAAAATTCTAGGTAAATTTATAAGATGCATTTAATGATACAATATTTAATTAGTATTACTAAATATGATAATTATACATATTACTAAATATAATAACAAAACATTTGACAAAATAATGTTATAAAAATTAAATATTCAACAACAATTATGAACATTTAATTTTTATAACATTATTTTGTCATAATGACCTACATGTTGGTAACTTTTATCAAGAGACTGGATTATTATAACCAATCTTTTTTTCAGTGTCTAAAGCAAACGTAAATATCTAATCTGATTCTTGTTATTTTTTAATTAAAATCACATTGATGTATTTTTTACGTTTCAAATAGCCAACTTGGTCAAACATTTAATAAACTTGCTAGAGCAATCAGTTTAAGAATATTTCAGAATGTTTCTGCAGAGCAAAACGTGACCAAATTTTTCTCCACCGGTGCTTTATCGTGGTATAGAGATACATGAATTATACGTCAGACCATATCGCTTCTCTGTTTGTACGTGTAGTGTCAACCTTCTGAATAAACAAGACCTTTTAATTAAGCGCGCTTCTGAGAGCTGCATCCTCGTTGCGGACTCTCAAAGACGTTGCCGAGACACGCCCTGCTTCGCTATCCTGCAGAAATGATTTAAAACCGAAGTACAAAGAAAAGCGAAAGAAGGCGCACCGGGAGGAACGTGGCACGGTGCTGCACAATTTCACGGCTGCCTAAAAAAAAAAACCAAAGTCAAAAACTGTTCGCGGAAACTCCGGGACGGTGTGGAAAAACTCGCGTGGCAAAGGCTAACGGCGCTCTTAACGTCGTAACGAACAGCCATAAAGGGATACGAAGGGCCGTCTCGTACCGAAACGCGGGGCGATCGGCCGAACCGAGAACGTGGCTGAGATTTATCGACCACGGCACGATTTATTTGACGCGTTTAAATGCCTACTTTATCGCGCTGGCCAACGGCGCGAATACATACACACACACGCACACACGTATATAACGTTTCCAGCTTCGGTCAGTCCCATCCTCGCCTCCGTTCCTTTTCCATCGATGGTTTTGCACGCCGTCCATCGGCCGAGATTTTCAAGGTGTTTTCGCACGAACGACGCCGCGTCGCGCCGGCCACGCGAGCGCGTCAATGTGGTGGCGTAACCGTGTAAAATTCGCCGGGGCGTAACAGCGCTTTTCTCTGGGAAACTTTTCCAGCGATTCAGGAATTTTTGGTGCTCTCCACGGGCACTTTCACACCGCTAATACGTGTGGACTTATAAGTCGGATAATTGTTTTAATCATTTAAGTATTATATCCGTAATATAATGTGGAAAGAATTTCAAATTTTATTTCTGTCCAGAGATAAAAACCGAACATTTTACTCATATGACGGCGCACTGTTTGCATAAGTTAAATCAACGTACGTTGTGTGCTTAATTTTGAAAATTAAAATTATCCGTCATTTTTTTTTGGTAATTTCCTTGCCGACTCACTAAGTGATTAAAGCTGTCCTTTATTTATAGTTTTAGATAATTTTCGACCGGATAGAGAGGATTGAGATAAAGAGAATTAAGAGCTTCTAAGAGATTTCATCTCTCTGGCGCATTGCTCGATTCAGAAAAGCCTTTGGAAGATTTGTTAAAGCGAAAGCTCGTCTCGCCGCAGCCCTCCCATACGTTTCTCCGAGCCGTTTGAAACGCGTACGTGATATCCGCGATTTAAGGGGCTAGAGAAATGTGATAAACGTTCGCGCACGGGGTCGATTTCGGGCGTTTATCTAACTGCAGGGCGGCGCGGCGCCGGCAGCCGGTTTACGTCCGGTTGTGACTTTTCCCCGATCATCGACTCACCGACTTTATTATCAGCGCGCGGCGCTAAATGCACGAGCCGAAAATCGATGATGCGATAAGCCAACTTGACCAGATTCGTTTGCATATCTGCGGCACGAAATGGCCGAGCGGCGGCGGCGCGGCGCTAACAGCCGTCGCGCGAACATATTAATCCGCATATTAACTCTTCGCTATTGCCGCACATGGAAAAACGTTCAGCAGGATACTGTATCATAATCGAACCGGCCAGCGTTTTAATCTCCTTTATATTATGCCCGCGTTGCCGAGCACGCAGATATCGGGCTTTAATCTTTGAGCAAAAATGAAGAAAAAGTGCTATATTAAGAAATATTTTTATCAGAATCGCCCTTATTTATTTACTGCTATCTCTTATACGATCTTCAGTCTGTCGCCAGAGACCGTTGAAAATACAATGCAAAATGTATATAATTTATACATAATAATATTCAAGCAGAAAATGTGTTTTTAATTTTTAACTGTTATAAATTATATATAGTTATAAATATCTTCATAACTTTCAAAATACCGAGTCAACCTCGTTTTATTATATCGCTGTCATTAATCTAATGCACCCTTGCGGTCATATTACGCTACAGCATGCACCGTCGGTTTTGCTCGCGTAAATTCCAAACAGCACGCGCGTGCGCGCGCGCGCGCATCTCAGTTCGATCCGGTGATTTATTAGTGACATATTAGAAATATATCACGTCTCGCGACACGACGAAGATATACCATCTTTAACGTACACGTTCTTAATACGATTCGACGGAATTGTCGAAATTAATTTCCTGGTCTTTTATCATGTCTTACACCGTTTCGCGATGTGATTTATTTTCATTCCGTCGGTGAATCTCGTTTGCCGAGATAAGGCAATAAAGCCCGGCCATTATCGTCGATCTTATTATTCCGCTAGAGAAAACTCACTTCCATATTTTGAATACGACAAATCAGTCCGTTCTTTCTCTTTTCTCCATCTCGATTAATAAAAACTCTTTAAAACACATCAGCCTCATTCGAATACACATTCCTCTTGGCGATCGCAACTTTTATGAAAGGAAATTCCTATTGTCTCTATCCAGCGAGCTTTGAACTCATTATCTCTAATCCATCTCATCTTGTACCATTTCGTCTTCTATCGTACAATTTTTGAACCGACGCAACGCAGCGCGCAGGACGCCGTACTGCATTAATCTCCACGGATTATCCGCTTGTAAGATATTTAATGATTTTCGTGGATTCTTAGGCGGTTTCCAAAGTTTCGGAACTCGGCTCGACAGTGAAACCATCACGGACGCGGCGGCAATCCGACCGGCAAGGACACCGCATTTAGCGGCGGAAGAGAAGATGGAAGGACCCGGGGAATCGAGTATCCTCTTCGGCAATGTACGAGGGCGAACGAGAGAGGGCTCGCCAACGAATCTTCCTCGCGGTCTCGTTGAAATTCGAGACGATCGCCGACGTCGATACCGTTTTACGCGATGTAGCGCTGCCTTACGGTGATTATCTCTGACTGGTTAAGCTCCGTGGCGGGAAGCTCTCCTGAGGATTATCTCTCTGTCTCGACCGCTATACACCCTTCAGCCGCTGTCGATATTTCAACGGTCTTATCTGCTCCTTCGGGATACCAACTCGAATTGCCCTCGGCCTTTCGCGTATACGTTGGTCGGCTGCATGTTGTCTGATTAATTAGATTACGGTAAACACGTTGGAAATTCTTACAAACTGTTCGGATACGCAGTACAATGAAAATCAGAGCGAACAGCTCTATTGTGCCGGAGGCTATTATTATCTACTACGTTAATGAGTTATAAAGAGACATGGTTCGTACTGCTTCGTAAAAAAAAAAATATTTCACAAGAAAAAGAAATATTTTTATAATAACGAAATCGTTAATAATTGATACATTTCGACTTGGATATCGTCAGAAAGTGTAATTAATTAGTTTTAGAATGGCATATACGTAATATATTTTAATTCCGCGATACTATAACTAAAGCAATATTGTGTCGTAAATCTCATGTGCTAATATACTTGGCAGCGATATCGATTCGCCATTTTCGAAAAAAAAAAAGAAAAGAATAGGTTCTAATGATCAATATAATATAATTATTTACGGAACTCTATCTAGGTTGGCGTATCCGCTGGATAATAATTGTCATTAACACGGAAATATGTACTGGAAGTAACCCGCAGAATTGCGCCCGCTCGTTCGTTCCCTTTTCTTTTTCCTTCCTCGTAACTTCCGCTACGTTTTTTCGATCTTTCGCTTCCCTTTCCTGCACAAAATCCTCTCTTTCTCTTTCTCTCCCCCGGCATAAGCTCGCTATCTCGTTTCCCTTAGTGCCTATGGAATTTATGCTCTCTCGCCCTCTCGCCTTCTCGCCGAAGTTATGCGTTTTTAACGAGGCCAGGTCAGACTTTCGCGTTCTCGGGGATCCACCGCGTCAGTTAATTTTCGCCTCACGTATCTTACGCGCTGCCGTATAACTGGTATCAGCACTAATCGAGGGAACAGTGTAATATGATAGTATCGTACAGATTTCCTTATCTTAATGTATGGTGCAATGGTATGAGACGTTTAATCATTTAGTCGAGCGCATAAAATTAAAGCGCCACCTTTGCTTCGTGATAAACATGATAGATATGTGCCGTATAATAAATACAATATATCATAAGATATTTTAAAACAATTGATAAAATATTCAGTACCTTTAAAGTGATTTTGTACTCTGCAATAAATTTAGTATTTTATGCAACTCAATTATTAAATAAAAGTCCATCATTTCTGAAAATATTTTTATTATAATGAATTTTATTATGATGCAATTCATATTTAAAGATTTGACATTTAAAAAAAATACAAAAACATTTTAGAAATATCCATCGTCGAATATAATTCAACTTCCAAAAAATAATACATCGAGTTCGCGAATGGTCAAAAAAACGATCGCTTCCATTTCAGGCGTTAATTTTTAGCCGTATATTTTTAGTATCCTTTTTTCCGAAAAAAGGTTCTTTAAACATGAGCAATTGGATAATCGGTTTGAAAGCGCGAACACATTCAATCCGCACGTTTGCAGAACAATTACAGCGGATATATTTCGAGTCCAATACCGAATTAAATGTCACACCGTTAAACATCCCCGATGAGCACAGAAATTCTTTTCCCATTTGTCCCTGCCGTCCTCGCACGACGAACGATCTCGCAGAAGTAAAAACGCACGGGCGTACGGCGAACGTTTAATTATCCTGAGCTGACTCGTAGCGTTCAGATTAGGTAGCTTAGAATTAAGGGACACGGGGGCTCCAGACTTTAGCAGACTACGGACACAGGGGCTTTCATGCTCGTCCTAACTACTATACTCTGTCGCCTAGCAACCAGAAACCATCTCCTCGGTAGCACCGGCTTCCGCGATTAATCCATTCGAAGTGCAGATTAAACCGCCACGTTACTTTCTAACCGCACGTGTACGATCGTCGCGCTCGTCAATATTCGAAACTTCGTTGCGAAGTTAGGGATCATGGGCGACGATTCGATGGAAGTTGCCGGAAAGTCACGGCTCGGGGAAAAAGTCTAACTCTCTTCCCTCTCTCTCTCTCTTTCTCTTTCTGAGTGAAATTCTATGCGCCGTAAACGAGAACGGAATAACTTCCCTATTGCGGCAAACTATATTAATTTATTCCTGTTCGTAATACTAGATACTAAATATCTTGTAATTATAAATGTACGAGGAAAATTTAATTAAGATTCTCCGTCGTTGTCGGGACATACGGCCGAGGCGTTGCCGCGCATATTGCTCTTAACACAAACGTCTGACACGCATATTCGCGTTGACGAAAATGGAACTAACATAACTGAAAAGCTAGACAGATAAGTTTGTCGAACACGCGGAACGTAAACTGCTCTTGTCTCTCGTTGCATAACAGCATCACGGGGATCTAATAGACGTTCGTTAAAGATAAAAATCTTTATTAGTAGAGACGAAATTGGATGTAGAAATTACGCTGTTCATGTCCACATACGTAAGATTTAGTTTGATCCTTCTTTCGATCTTTCTGAAAAAAAAAGAGGGAAAAATGATATCCGTGTGGTGGCGTGTAACAATCCACAGATAACCGAGTCAAAGGCATTTTGTCGCAAAATGAAAAATTCCGCGGCGTTCTGAAAAATTCCGCCCGCTTAACGCGATATACATTTCGCGCTCCGCGCCACGGTGCACGCGCAGCTAATTTATTTAACGGTGCCACGCGGCTCACGCTCGCTCGCGTACCGAACTTTTCCATGTAAAATCGAAGGTGGTGGCGTGGACGAAACGGGGCCACGTTTTTTCGGCCGTCGGCGGTACTTTTAATCTCCCCGAAATCCCGCGTAATGTAATATTTTCGCCCCGGCGTCATTTCTCCCTGTCAAATGGAGCCGCCGTCCGACCGAGCGAACGGCACGGGGCCGCCAATCGGGCGCATCGGCGACACGGGGAGATCGACGTTCGATGGATCTATCGATTATATATATATATAACTCGGGAGAGAGGGCACACACGGGGTAGCTATGGATATTTCTCGTCGAATTTGAATTTCAAGCCCCGACGCGCAAATAGATTCAATTTTTAACGAGCGCCGTTGTCCGTCGTGCGCATTTGCCTCGCCGGTTGCACCGCGTCGACCGAGTAACATTACAACTCGGCCATTCGCCCACGCGCGCGCGCCGTCGTCCATAAATGTAAATGAAATTCCATTGTCAGGCGAGGGTTGATGTCCGCGTTGTTTGACAGGTGCAGCGGAAAGAAAGAGCGGAGGTCATCTCCGGAGACAAAAGGCCACCTACCCCCCCTCCCCCTTCACTCTCGGATTCGTATTTGTTGCGTAAATCGTGCGCTGCAGTTTGCTGGGACTTATCCCTCGATCGATAGTAATTTTACCTAATTCTCTCTGTCTGTCTGATGGAAACGTTCCTATCGACGCAGTAATACCGGTGGCAAGTTACAGAGGCGGATGTAGAAAAGATTACGTCGATTGTAAGTAGATGCGGGGATAAGCCGCGGATAAATGAAGGGAGAAATGCGAAATAAGTAATTTCCCTAAAAGAATAGCTAGCCGTATCCGCCATTATTACGCAAGATCGATAGCGATAGTCACATTAAATTCTATTGTGCGCCGGCCTCGGTGGTTTAATGCGATCCGGAAATGGAAAGGGACGAACGGGGACGTGAAAAACGTGGAAATGGAAAAATGCTCGTGGGATATCACGGCAACCCCGGGATGAGTGGCTGAGATTAGAATTAAGGTGAAAGGGGAAAGCGAGGACATTATCGGACTGGTCCATAAATTCAACAAGATTAGTCCACCGCGAATCTTACCGTTTGCTTCACCTGACTGTTACTTACTTGTGGATTTTACCTTTTAAACTGCACGTGTAACAGCTACTTTCAGATCCGTCTACATTGATATTAATTTTCCAGGCTAAGGATAACCGTGGCAAAAAAGCCGCCGTTGAATCAATTACGAGCAAATAATCGCGCATCGGGGCTATCATCAGCGAACATTTTTTTCCAAACCGGCCTCATTTGGCGAAATTCTAATAGCACATTCGGCCGCTCGTTAGGAAAGTAGGTTAATTTTTTAAATCGTGTTCTCTAAGCGATAATACGGCACCGAGGTAATCCTCGTTACGCCGAGATAATCTAACCACATTTTTATTAATTATTATTAACCGCCTTTGACCGAGGTCAGCGTGGTGATTTTAATACCAGGCTGTTATTATCCCGCCACTTTCCATGCAGCATAATCGCTTTAGATGCTTTCTCGTTTAAGCATGTCGACAGTGATGTGTGTGTGTGTGTGTACATGTAAAGAAGCAATTATTTATTTTCTAAATATGAAAAATGTGTAAAGAATACGTAAAAAATGTAAATAATATAAAATATGTAATTGCAATTAAATTGATGCAATTGCCAGTTTCATCGGCACAAATAGAAAGACTTTTCTCCAGACTGGTCATATGGTCATTCTTCTATGAGGAATAAATTAACTGTTGAACGTTTTAAGAAGCTTCTTTACATATATTATTCATTAAAAATTTTTAATAAAAACGAAAGTGATGAATATTGAAAAAAAAAATATTCATTCATATGGTTTGTTTTTCATTTCACAGTTCAGAGTGTTTATTTTGCGTTATTTTATATAAAAATTTAAAAAGTGCATTTATGTTCTTTTATACTTTTACTTTTAGAATAAAGTAAAATAAAGT
>VBVR01003073.1:8196-19153 GCA_011638315.1 Tetramorium parvispinum | reverse complement strand
GAAATATACAAATATATATATATATATATATTTGTAAAGAATACATGTACTTGCTATTCATTACGCAATATATTACTTTTGCATTTAACTTATATTCCTATGATCTATGAATTCATAATTTCGTATATTTTGTATGAAGAGCATATGAATTACTACGAACATATGTCATCAATGTATACAGGAAATGAATCAGAATGAGTGAGCAGATGTGTAGATTTTATTTATCTATTCTCACTATTACTATCCTATTCGTACTTTTACAGAAAAACTGTGATTGGAAACAACAAAACAATAGTAAATACAGTGTAACTTTTAAAGCATGAATAACTTACCAAAAATTTTCTAATTTACTCCAGACCAATGGTTCACGCTTCTTTCTGAAAAATATAAAAATTATATACATATATTACACATGTAAAAGAAAAATTACATTATAATAAAATTATATTATTACCACTATTATTAATATACGCAAATTATCTAGGACGAAAATTGAATTGTAAATATTTTATTAAAAATCTAATATATTCTTCTCCCATTTGCAGCAAACAAAAAAGCATCTGAATTTAAATGTAATTTTATATGAATATAGCCCTATATAAATATAGGTCATAAAAATTATATATGTAGTAATTTGTTTTTACATTGAGCATTAAAAGAATGAAATTTATTATTGCGATAGCAATAAATTATCAATGAGTCAGAATGAAGTGACTAAATTTAAATTATAATTGATTAAAATTAATTATTTATAAATTAATATTTAATACAGTAGTAAAAATTTTTCATATGTAATGCTAATATATACATAAATACTAATATATAAACATTAACGCAAAATTTATGATTCATATTTGATTTAACTAATTGCCGGAAAAGAATCAATTAGAGAAAGCTTTTGTGACGTCCAAATATGTCCAAAATTTGAAATTAATTATCCCTTGATGACAATGCTATAATAAATATTGTTTTAGATATCGCTACTTGATGTACTAGCAATAACAGTAATTTATCGTGAAAGAGAAACAGAGGCACACAGACGGTTTTGATTTATTGTATACGTATTATTATGAAATTTGATAATTGTCTGGTCAACATACGCGCATTCTACTCCGTAGAAAACTGGAATTGTGTCTGACACGATACTCTCATTCGGAGGAGGGAAGAAAAATGTATTCTCATTGGATTGACTCGGTGCGCGACTCTCAGGCGAGAAGACTCGTCGCCGATTCGTTACAAAGGAATCCCCGTACTACTTGAACATATACATGCCCCATAAAAATGTGCGCGGCACTTTATATCGAGCGAGACCGTTCCCACGACACCCCGTGTGCGCCGCTCCTATGGGAATATTTTATAGGGGTGAATTTGTACGTACGAGCGCGAGCATGTGCGTATGCGTGCATACGTGCATCATACACACGCATGTGTCTCGTGAGGCTGGTTGTAACGGTAATCAGCGTGCTCGCATTTTCACTGGCAGAATACATTGATCTCAATATGTTTTGTTTTCGATTCCAATGCAATTCTGGTCAATTAATTGAATGTATCAGAATTCTTCATTTATCATAAAATTCCGTTCAAAATCTGAATTTTTCACCTAAGTTATATGATAAATTGTATCACGTAAAATGAAATAGAAAAAGAAGTGTTTTATTTTTCTTTAATTCTTGAATACTATGTTATTCTTACGATCATAATAGTAATGAATAGTAGTACCGAGCGTAATGAAAAATTCAATTAAATTCAAAATGACGAATTCTTCCAAAGCAGCAAACAAGAGTATATAAAAAAGATTATCTGAAAATCAGTCACGCATGAAATGATTTTAAGATATTTTTTCTACTCTCTTTGGTAGGTATCATTATTCGGAGAAAAAATATACCCAATATGATTTTTTAACAATTTAATATTTTCATATTTTACTTTTTTTTTCATTTTATACTTATGATTAACTTTAGATTTATTGTACTTTGTATTTATTGTATTGTATTTAATTGAAATGTATTTAAATTTTGTATTTAATATTTTTACTTCAAAATATCGTTTTATACGTAATATTGTCGGATTATTAATAGGAATTTAAAAATTTTTTGCAAACTATATAATTTATATATCAAATATATTGCTGAAAGTATAATATTATATATATGAAAATTTTATTTATAGTATAGTATATAATAGCACCGTAAAATCATACTGAAAAAAAATCTTCACGACGACGAATTCTGTTTCTTATCATTATTTTTTGTCTGATCTCAAACTGATCAAATCAATTATATGTATTGATACAAGTGTAATCTAAATATATTCTTATTTACATATTTCGAAGATGATTACAGTGTTATATAAACCTGACTTTTGCTTTGAAAGAGTCTTATTGTGAAAATTGTGACTGAAGAAGCAATACGACGGAATCAGCAGAAAAATGTTGAAATTTACAATCGTAATTACTATTTTAGTCTATGTAAGTATCATATTCATAAATACAATCCAATTTTAAATAAAATTTTGTCAAAAAATATTATTTAAAAATATTATTTTATTAAAGAAGCATTACAAATATGAGATATAACAACTTCGTCAATTTCATTAGAAAAGAACTTTAATTATATATATTTCTTATTAAATTAAAGCATTTTGTTGCATAATCCTACTGTGACAAATTTTATAATATTATTGTTATTGTAATATTATTTCATATAAATTATAATTGTAAATTAATTTTCTCAGGTAAATGGAGCAGCGACGTCAACGGAAGAAGATTTAAAAGACCAGTTACTGCTTAAGATTTTAGAAACAAAAAATCAGGCATTTGATCAGGTGCAACAGATTAAAATATTAGCAAACACTTACATCAACAAATTTGACGCAAGTGTGACTGAGATGGCAAAAAAGGTAAGTATTTAAATAATATTAATAAACTATTTTTTGAGAAACATTTCTGTTTAATAGTAAAATATTAAAGTTAAATATAAAAATTGTACCAGTTGTCAAATAATTTATATTTAAAGGCATGATTAATTTGATATGTTTTCTAATCAAGTCATATTTGTCATATCAATATTACAGTCTCAATCTGATATGGAAGCTTTGAAGAAAGAACTTGGCAACACTAATGAGTCCTGCTACGACGAAGCGAAGGACAATATAGATAGTAATGCTTTAAAGACCATTGAACATTTCAAGTCCTGTGTACAAAAAGTAATCGACGCTGTGGATACAGATATGGATTCTATAGCCTTTGAGGGAAGCCTTCTGACGAAGGAAATTCAAAACACTCAGGTAATCATTTTGTAGAAAATTACCTTTTATAATGTAAATTAATTGACATTTGTATGTTTAACATGTGAATTGAGAGTATCAAAGTTGAGAGTATCATAGAACAAGAAATATATTATATTATATTGTCTGTTCTTTAAGAAACTCTTTTCTTTAAGAAAAAGCTGTCTTAATTATTTAATATAATTATTATTATTGAATACAAATAATGATATAATTGAATAGTTAAAGAAGATATTAATAGAAATCATAACATATTAATAGAAATCTATAATTTATTGTAGAATGTCAACGAGGAGTTGCACCGTAAAGTCAATGACTTCGCAAAATCTTTCCAATTTGCTAAGTATATGCAGAAATTGGAAAAATGCAAAGCAAACTCGAACTTCGTACGATTCAAACGGCAAATCTCCGAAACTTGGACTAACTACAAACAATGCCTTCAAGATAATTCTCACTAAATATTTAAACTGAAAAAATGATCTAATGCAAAAAATCTATTTACTTTAAGGCAATTTAATTTTAATATATTCTTATACATATTGAAAATTATCACAGACTCAATCATTAATAAAAATGTAATGTTAACCTATTTTTAAAAGTAAGCCTTTTAAAATAAAGTAAGCAACTGCATACATCTATGATAGCTGCAT
The DNA here is from genome assembly GCA_011638315.1 of Tetramorium parvispinum. Lineage (NCBI taxonomy): Eukaryota > Metazoa > Arthropoda > Insecta > Hymenoptera > Formicidae > Tetramorium > Tetramorium parvispinum. Next base: position 15,218 of record VBVR01003073.1, on the reverse strand, counting down.
TAATCATGAATATCAATTTTACATTAGTAATATTTCAAGGATACCTTTATTATTCTATCGTTATATGCAATCATTCTATAACTACCTGTCATTTTCACATATTTAATCAATGGAAATAAAGTTTATTTAATATTATAGTTTATTCATATTTATAATTCTCGCACATTTATTCAATTTCGGGAAATACCACGGATAATATAAAAAAATTCTGTATAATATTTGAGGGCTATAATTAATATACATATATAAATATAATTAAAAACAAATTTTATTATCTAAGGATATGAGACTAATGAAAGTAATGAATATAAATAATGATTTTGATTTGACTAGCAAGTGTAAAAAAATCAATAGAAAAAGAAAGGTAGAATAATGAGATAAAGAATAAAAGACTAAGATTTAAAGAAATAGGTGTAGTATTTTAATATTATATAAATAGTACTCAGTGATTTGTCAGGAAAAAATATTGATAAATACGTTAGCATATATATAATGTATATTCAAATAAAAATATCGGAAGGAACGTAAGATAATACTTTGAGCTGAAAATTACCAATTTTATCGATATTATAAAATAATTTACATACAATTAATTAATTGTATTATTGTAAAATAGTACGTAAAATAGAGTACGTATAGGTATATTTCATAAAAGAATTTTATAGCATTATTAAATACACAAAAATTGCAAATTCATACAAATCGTAAAATATAATCTGATTTGAATCCGAACAATGGCATAAAAACTGCTGTCTCATCCACATTGTACTGCAATTTTTATTAATACCATATTAATTAAAAATTATTTTATAAAATTATAAATATTTCAAAATGTTTAGTTTAGTATACTTAGTGAAATCTAATTGTTAAAATTTATGGAAATATGTTATATACTGAGAAGAGAAATTAATAGTTTTGGTACTAAAAAAAATTCCTCAAAGAAATTTCAACTTGTATTGAATTTTCGAAATAAAATAAAACTTTTCATTAATTTTTTACAAATATTTGTAATTTTTTATCAATCTTTTAATTCAATAATTAAAAAGTTTATTCTAATATGTAGGCTCTTTTCATTTCCGATCAATTTCCATAACATTATATTTATAATAATTTCCCAACCAGAAATGATTAGTCAAATTGACGTCAATCTGACGTCGATGCATCAATAAATTGTCGATGTCAAACTTTGGTTGATAACTTTATCATTTTTTACCTCATTATAATTATTTTTACTTAATATATCATTAATTAAGTAATTACGAATATTCCTGTCTAGTTTTTATTATTTTTCAACTAACTCTACATCGGACCAATGAAAAGCACAATGTACATAAATGTATATATTTATGAATTCGATATAAAATTGGCTGAAAGCATAGACATCTCAGAGAAATAGTTACTTAATTAACATAAAAACAATACGATATCAAAATATTAATCAGTATTCGACATCAATTGTTCATCGATGTCGAATTGACGTTAATTCGACTAATTATTTCTGATTGGATTAGTAACAGTAATTTTTTACAGTTTACAATGGCTATACTGCAAATAATAAAAGTACTACAAATAAAACTTCGATAAAATATCATTAAACATGTAATATTTTTGTTAAGAAATTGTATTCCAAAATTCTCTATCAAAATTTACGTGTTACATTATTATACATTAAAAGTGGATTATTTTAATAGCTCTAGTTATATATTCATATATGTGAGATATCTAAAATTATCATAAACAAATTAGATTAAACGTAGACCTATAGTAATATATCATAAAAATAAACTATATAAAAGTTGTCGTTTGAGTAATACATTTTGTTCGTTGCTACTATTTTTTACTTTAACTAATTAGAGTAAATGCATATTAATATAAATATTCGCTGTTTGACAGGATAATTTGCATATCGCCATGATACATTCAAGAAGTTGGAAGCGAATATATAAACGCGAATTTTAGTTGAAAAAAATGAGTATTTTTCCAGAAGTCTCAAGAAGTAATACATCAAAATTAGAACAACAATGACGAAAATTATCATCATAAGTTGCATTATTGCAGCTGTTTGCGTAAGTTTCTCGATTTTTAAATAAAAAATAATTGTAAAAATTTAATGATCACCAAAAATTATATCCATTTTAAAAAGTTTTACTTTATATCTGTTTTATAATTTATATGTTATATATAGAGTGATATATTAACTAAAAGTGTTTTCCTCTCTTTTCTTTATTTGAAATAATTATAAATATATACGTCACATAAATTTGATGTGAGTTGATTAAATTATTTATTTAATTCTAGGTTTTTCAAACAGCAGAAGCTGGACTTCTTAGTAATTTACCGATAAGTTCTGGACGGCCTAATGTAGGAAATGGAATGTCAGATATGATGGGAAATATAAAAGACATGGCAGGAATGATGCAAAACACTGGAATGTTAGATATGGGAAAAGTAAAAGACATGATAGAGAAGATACAAAAAGAAGGAATGGATATGTTTAACAAGGTAAGATTTGCTTTAAAATTTGATAGCAAAACATAAATATCAAATCGTATAAATAAGTTATACATATTTCTATATCATTCCATGTTTAGAAATTGACAAATTTAATTTACATTGTGCAGAAAAATTATTATATTTTATATCAAGTATTTTGTCAAATTTAAAAATATTCATGTAATATAGTAAGCCCATTTTTTACTCAACAATATATAAAATTATATTTTCGAACTACAGTATTTATATATACTCATATTAATTTCAAATGAATGATCTATACCTAGCTATAAAAAGTAAAAAGTAAAGAATGGTTTAATTATATATCAATATTGATAAACATAGATATATTACAGATAAATGATATTCATAAAATTACAGTAAAAATGCTAAGAATAATTATATGTTCACTCGCATAATTTTATAATATCACATGATTTACAATAAAATTAACAGAACATTTATCTCTTTCATAAGAAGTATTCAATTACTAATATTTTAAACAAAATTCTAAACAATATACTTTAGTTTATTAAAAATATAATACAATTGATTCTCATTGTATTTTAAAAAGTTAAGGATATATCTGAGGTACAATCTTAGATAAAAGATGCAAGTGAAATTTGAAATACTTAAATATCTATACCTCATGCATAGTAAATCTAGATGTGAGGAACTCAAACTGTAATTGGAATCTTATTTTTACTTCTAGAGAGGTATTTTTCATATTACAGATGTTTTTTCTAACATTATTTGTGGTACTGATAGCATATTTTTCAGTTTATAATTTATTTCTTTAAAACGATGTATTGAAGATAATTGAAACTTGGTAGATAGTTTCATCTATTTGTATACTAGATGTATAAAAAAATTGAAAACGTTGGTACCATTTTTTCAATATTTTTATTCTTCAAGACTGTCTCTTTTCATAAGAATACGTAGGAAATCAATGAAAATTAAAATCGTTATTACTCAGCAACTGTTTAGTGGATTTGTTTTAAAGTTTTTTTTGCAGCACATTAGGAAGGCTAAAGAACAATCTCACAAATTTTTATCGACTTGGTACTATTTCGAAGATAGCTCAGATACATCCTTAAATTTTATGAAGAAGAAGAAAAAATAGCAAACTTTAAAGTATATTGCTAATTTTTAAATTCATATTGACAGCTGACAAGTGGATTTAAAGAATCCATAGACCGACTTAAAAATTCTGAGACATGCATAAAGGCACGTAAAGAAGGAAAAGAAGCTTGGGAAAAATTAGTATTGAATTTTAAGTCCTGCGTTAACACAGAAATACAATCGGCCACTGAAACAATGAAAGAAATGATGGTGCCATTAAATACTATTGCATCAAGTGTGTTAAAGGAGTATCAAGAAATTTCTAAATGTTTTCTAAATTCTAACCAAAATCCTTTGAAAATGATGCAATGCACCACGAAAGTAAGTATATGTAAATTAATTTTTATTTGGCTTAATTCTTAAATATTATTTTTATAATAATCTGTATAAATATTTCTTATAATGATATAAAATAACATCAATAATATATTAAAATATGTTTTTGCATTTTAAGCATTTTTTGCATTAAAGAATTTTATATCAAACTTTGATAAAATAATAATTTTTTTAAAGATATTAAAACATAACATATTTTTTCAGATGTCGCAGGACATTCCTAAACTAATGAATGAACTAACACCTTCAATAGAAGAAGCTATGGAGCAGGGTACTAAACTCGTTGGAGTTTTCGAAAATGTGGAAGAATGCTATGAGAAAGCGATGAAGTTAGTTGTAGAAAATGGTCGCCCACTTATCAACGATGCAAATGAATGCATTACAAATGCCATGGAACCACTTATATCATAAACCATTTATTGATTAATACTTATACTTTTATTCTGTTTACTATATTACTATATACATGTATACATGTATATGTATATATATATAGTAATATAATAAATAGGTAAATATGTTACACATATATTACTACTGTGAGTGTAATAATAAATTCTTTTTTCATGTTGCACATGATTTCAAAATATAAAATGTAAGCAATAAATAAAACATTATTATGGCTACCTAATTGAAAAACTCTAAATTATATACATAGAATACTATGCCACAGATAATTACATAATACAAATCTCAAGCGCTTAAATTCATTAATTTTGTTATATCTTTACAAATAGTTTAAAAGATTATATACTTGCTCGTCAATAGAAGCGAAACTTTACTCAAAGAATTAAAAAAATTTATTTTAAAAAATTTAAAACATAAAACAGGATTTAAAAATATGTATATTTATCAAACGTGATAACACAATTACTTTAGAAAATCAAATTTAAGCACCTTAGATATAACCAGTAAATGTACTACTATGATTGACAAACAAAAGAAGAAATAAAATGAAGGGAAAATGTGAGAGTATCTGGTAGAAAAAAAGAGCGAGAAATGAATAAATGAATGAGAAAGTGAACAAGAAAACACATGTCCAAGAGAAAAATACCATAGACCTGTGAACATTCTGTATGACACAAAACAGTTGGATAGGTGCGGCACGACGACATGACGAACCGATCAATGTCACCATTGAACCACAACGTTCATATTGTTTTCGTTACAGGAGGCTACGCAATAATTAGACTGTAAAAGAAACACTGTTTTCTCCCGTTAACCATGTTGATGCCAATCAGAAGGCTGTTTCTTATTGTGTTTCAATGAAATTCATATTCTATGTTAAACAATTTTTTTCTTCGCAAAATGATATCCAGTCATTTTGCATACATGAAAAATATCACAATGTGAAGATTGCGTGCTAGTATGAGTGAATCAAACACCGCTGCTCACCACTTGCTGCACGATTACTCATCAGTAACTGAGTAATTGTATTAATTATAATAATATTACTCATAGCAGGAAAATACAAAAAGCAGGAAGAGTGAGATGAATTGTAAATACGTCATAGAAAACAAAAACTACAAAAGAATGTAAAATGTTGGCAGAAAAATGAAAAATGATCCTAAAATCGAAAGTATATACTATCACTTAGGTAATGCCTAACAATTGCTTATAGTCATTACGTAAAAATAGAAAAAAAGTTTATTACTGAAAAAAGTTTTTTCTAAAAAAAAAAGAAAAAAATCGTTTCTTCAATGTGTATCGAGCTATTATTTCAAAGTATAAATTAGAAATTAATTACTAATAATAATCATAAACCATCGATATTTATTCATTAATGTTAGTGCGATTCCGCGATTATAATTATTTAAAAAAAGTTAAATCTGTGTGATATAATATATATTAAAATTATATGTTTTAAGATACATTCGTTTACACAGATTGTTGTTTAATTATATATCTTAATTTTTTTTAATAAGACATCACGTCTCAAGTTTATCATAATTTGCGAATTTTACAGTAAATCTTTAATTATATGAATAAACATTTTTCAAAATACTTATAAAGCAATCGCGGACAAAGCGCTCTGTTAACAAAGTTACAGCAAGAACTGGCAACAAAGCAAAACATGAATGAAGTTCGTCAACCTCCAGTTCGAGTCATATCTTCGTCACTGCACAACGCCTTAGTGCAATCAAACCTATCTACGTCGCATCATAGAAATAAATGGTTGCCTACAACACAGCGCATACACTTTAGAAACTGTTTATCATGTCTCTACGTACAAAGTATTGCAAATTTATGACGTAAAATATTGTTTTATTATTATTTTCAGTAATAGAGAACTTTTATGTTTTTTTTTTCATTTAGATAACATAATGTTTAAAAAAATTAAAATATCTTTTCTTTAACTACATTTCGATTAAATGAGATTTCTTTAATTAACCAAGAAATATTGTAAAGATAAAAACAGTTTGATATCTGCATTAATAATAATCCACAACTCAATCTTTATTAAAGATAAGCTTTTCATATTTACAAAGAAGCTTAAAAAAGAACTTAGTAATTAAGATAGAATTATCTTTTTTTTTTGTTTAGCATATATAAGCCCTCGTCTAATCCATTTCAGACTGCTACTTGTCAACTCATTTTCTTAAGTACGCTCGGTAATTCTTGAAAAGAACATGGTTCGTGATGATGAAAAAATGCAGTCTTAGTCGCACTTGTACTCAAGGATCATTTGAGATTATGGATTTTTTTTATTAACATCAATTGTAACTGCATTCTCTTTAAATAATACCAATTCATATTTTATTTAATTCACCAATTCCTGGAATATGCTTTGTAACATTCATCTATTCCTTTTATAAATGATAAACCGAATGTTAAAGAGAAATAATCTACTATTACAATATTATATTATTTCAAGAATGAATGTTTTGATAAATGTAAACAATTTTCTGAAATAATTCTATCAATCATTAATATTTGTTACATATGTATTGTAAAATATATAAACCGCATATATTATATCGATAAAATTTTATTTCTTACAAAAATTTTTAAATAAAGAAAATAAAAAATCTTTTAAGTTCTGATAAATCTGTCTCTTATACACATCTCCG
>VBVR01003072.1:0-19156 GCA_011638315.1 Tetramorium parvispinum | reverse complement strand
TTTGGATTCAGCGGGTCAAAATACATAGGAATACACTAGTCTAGTATACAGGCCAAACCACTTTTTTTTTGTGTGCCTGTGTAATTATTTAAAAATCTAATAGTAATAATCTTGGTAATATAACACAAAAATGCAGTAAAATGCATAAGGATAATGAATGAATCTTTTTCAATTTTTATCATGAGATTCTTCTGAATGACAGAATGCGGAACTTTCGGAGTCTTATCTGCGTTAAAATTCCAGTTTGCGGTTTGCCCAGCTTGCGATAAGAGATAATATATTGCCATTAATTAAAATTCAGTGCGATATTGACCCAAGAATTTCGGTGAAATTCCATGTATTATTCAATTGACGTATTTCTGAGTTCTGCAGAGATTTGTGTCACGATATCTTATTTAAGAAATAAAAATTGTTATTTTATCATAATTTAACTTCTTCTTTTGTAAATTATACAATTTTACGTAAAAAATTTTCTATTTTTTTAGAATCTGTAAAGGGAGATATGTTTAAGAATCACAAATATTTTGTATATATATATATATATAATACTAATTATAAAAATTAATTTGTTAATTTAAGAAAACAATCTTTAAATATAGAAAGAAACCAAAGAAAATTTGTTCATTTCTTTCTGTTTATAAGTACATTGCCTGTGTTGTTAAATAATGTTTTTATTTTAAAAATTCAGATGAAATTGCATGATAATGAGAAAGTTTTTAGAATTAACGACGATATTAATTTATATTAATTTATATTGATGGTGATTTAATTAATTATGTTTTTCTGTCCTTACTCCTACTAGAGATCTAAATAATAAGAGAAGCGCAATCGACGGCTTGCTTGCTGATTGTCTAATCACGACCAATCAAAAGCGGGAGTGTTTAGCTCACAGCTGTATGCTGAAGTTCACAGGTTATCTCAGCTGGCATATTATGAGTGAGTAAAAAAAATTAATATATGTAATATTATGGGATTATTTGGTTGAGAATCCGATTTATTTTAATTTTAATATGAAATACATCACTAGACATTTTCGTTCGCAAAATCAAAAAAGTAAAGTCTTCTCTCTACGTGCACAGTAAAAACATTAATTTCAAATCAACAATATTATTCTCATATATACGCAAAAATATAAAATCTTCTTTTAAAATTTTGATAGTCTTTAACAGAAACAAAATTTCTTTATATAAGCAACTTCGTGTCTGTTTAAGATTATCAAAATGTTTAAAGAAGATTTTATATTTTTGCGTATATATGAGAATAATATTGTTAATTTAAAATTAAGTTATTAGTCATTTTTTATATATACAGGTTGTTTTTTTCTGTGTGGTAGTTTCTAATTCGCCCTCGCGTGCTCTTGTCGCGCCTTCTTATCGACGCTAGCGCTTAAGCGGTAAACTCAACTTAAAACTTAAAACTTAAACGAAATACATGAGTAATTCTTATCTCTTAAATCTGAACCTACAATATTATTATAATAAATATAAGTGTTAATATTAAATATTTAAGTGCTTTTTATATATTTTTAACTTCGAAATTCCTTTGTATTCTCAACGATATCAAATCATTAAAAATCGTTTTCTGGATTTTCTAGAAAAAGAAACTTGAAGATATTATTCGAGTTTCCATATTGGGACATTTATGTACAAAAATGGTTGCCAAAAGAATGCAACAAGTAATATATTGCGCAGAATTAAATACTCCTCTTTTTAAATATTAGTTATATGATTGATCGGAGCGTCAGCATTACCGGCACATTTGTCTCGCGTTTGATTGCATAACAAGAAAACGGTATGTAGACGATAGTCGAAGAGAGTGTCGCCCTGGGGGGGCCTTGAGCAGTTCCCTTAGCGCCACGTTGTGACGTGTTGTGAACTTTTCTGATACCCTATCTGACGGACACGATCAGGAAGTGATTGGAGACGACCTCAGTGAATTCTGTCTCCGGAGAGGTCACGGTGGTTTTGATTGATCGCACCTGAAATCGCTCGTCACGTACATATTCCATCGTCATTATTCGCATCTGTCAAAGAACGAACAGACGCAGGATCGATCGAGTTTATCGAGTACGAGCCGAGATTTCTTGACGATTAGCACGACAATGTTTCGAACGATATCGATCACGGTTTACCGTGAGACCGTAGAAGTTTCTATTGTATTAGATAATCTCATCGATTAGCCATTATCAATTCATTTACGTATTTTTGATTACGATTTTTAATATAAAATTATTTAATTTTTTTAATGGATATAGAACGATATTAAGTAATTATTAAAAAATAAAAATTAAAAAATGTAGAGGAGACAAAGGAAAGGGGGCCAATTTATGAATTCAATAATTTTATAATATTTTACTGAGAGAAAAATATAGTTACTTTTGGCCTCAACCATAATTTTATAATATTTCTAACAACAAATATGATTAACTTAACTATACATATACATCATTATGTTAATCATAATTATCATCAGAAATATTATAAAATTGTGGTTGAGGTCAACAGTAACTATATTTTATTTCAATTTCTAACTTGTCCTTTCATACATTTTACTCATCCAGTTTATCTTACTAACATTACATTATACACTTTGTATACATATATTTAATGACTACGAAATATTACACGTTAGTTACATCAGTTTACGTGCTGCCTTTTCAATATTATTTTTCATATATCAATTATTTTCCTTATCATAATAAAATTGCATGCGATTATATTTTTAAATTTTTGCATGTGTCTCAATTTAATTTATTTAATACCAAAAGTTTGATGACAGGCGGAAACGTTTGTTGCATTGTTATTTTAAAATATACGGGTGTCCCAAAACCACCGGATGTCCTCTTAAGAGTAGATTATCCACCAAAATTTCATCATACGAGAAGTTATTCATACGGGACAAGTATGAACATTATAGTTATGAATTTATTTTGACATTTATGATAATATCTCGCTTGAATTATTATTTTTTAATATGATCCGATATTAATTTTGCGTATGTAATATACAAATAGAGGTTTTGCATAGAAGCAGAAGTAATTTTTTAATAAAAATATCGCATATTTGTAAAAATCTCAAACTCTTGTTCAAGGGGCCCGATTCGTGATACCATCGTTATTACTTGTCATAACACCATGCCTGAGGGTGCGAAATATCAGCTCTACGATTCGTGAATTTTTAATCACGAATATTTTGAAAACTTTCGCCGAAAACTGATAGCCTCGACGTTTTCGTGTTGGGATTTTATTAGGATTTTTAGAATATTCCAAAAAATCTGCTCTTAAGAGGACATCCGGTGATTTTGGGTATATTTCTTATGTGCGAACAATCGGCGTGGATTTTTTAATTCCTTTATTATTTATGTATTTTAACATCAATTAGGATTGATTACAAAAAAGCAGCAGAAACTGAAAAAATTTAATCAAATTTTTCTTCAGTAGATGGAATTGTATGTTTCTGTATGAAAGCCTCGAATAAGTCAAACATACAGAATTATATTCAGAATTATAATCTATAGATAATAAATAATAAATTAATTAAGATTAATAGATGTTTTAAGAATAATTTACCTAGTTGTCACTGAAATGTTTTAATAAAAGTAATGGAATATTTTTCAAGGCCGTGAGTAAGATTGATGGACATAGTAAAATGAACGGTAGCCTTTGGAAACGTGCCAGTTGCTGGAGAAGCGTTACACGTGTAACGTGTTTGCAAATTTGACGAGCATAATTAATAGAAATACATGTTCATAAAAGTATATATTTAATAGTAAATATATATATATATATATATATGTATCTCGACTGTCTAATTTCTTACTTAAATAATTTAATCATATTACTTTAAAGAGCTTGAGATATTGTTACTGATGTTATGAAGGAGTACTCTAAAACGAAGTACTATAAATCATGTGTAGGCGACTTTGTAGCATAGCACTTTATTTTAAATCTTCTATATTGACATGGAGATGACATAACAGATTGAATAATAGCGCTCAGTGGTTTCTCTAAGTGCTAACAACATGCTATGTGACAAAATCATCCAATTGTTCAAGTTACATTCATAATGTCGGTGAATTGATCGGTATCTAACATTTTTTTTAAGCATAGTTAAAACTATATGTAATATTTCGATAATACATCCAGATATCCGATAGTTTGACTTTTCTATCCTCTGAGAATTCCAAGAGCTATGTGGAATATCAGAAATCGCATAAACAAGTTAGTTCAAATAATCCGTTCAATATCGGACATAACACGGCGGTACTGTTCTCTCGGTGGGGGTGTATAACACTTTCTTCGACAAGAGAATGAATGAAGACAGCAGTGAGGTCAACAAAACCGAGAGTCGATGAGTTTGGGTTTTCGCTGCCAAACGCACGCCACCTCACGCAATAATTATTCGAGTTCAACGACTCTGCAGATCAAAGCCAACGATTAGATAACATCGCGAAATTAGACAACGCCGCGATCGAGCGTCGGGAGCAGGAGTGCGAAATTGAACCGACCGCTCTGGCGATCTTGCGCATGGCGCGAGATCGCGAGTAATTCAAGCCCACGCCTTAGCCTGCGTGGGCTTGATTAATTATTGCGCGATCTAACACGTCCGCGTGAGAGATTAATTCATCGATTTGTAAATTGAGAACGTTCAACGAGTTTTGCGTTAAATTAACGTACATGACAGCGTAAACGACCGTAGCAACCGGTTTAGTTCCTCGCTCGCATTTTTGCGTCGCGCAAATATAATTGTAGCGGTCAGTTCTTCTGTTGTCTCATGGCATACTTGATTTTATTACTCGGTTATATAACAATTTCTATTCGCGTAACAGAAAAATACTTTTATCTAAAACGTAACAGGACTTAATTAAATGTTTCTACGCAAAAGTAATGTATGAGATATTTTTCTTCCAATATATCAAGTTTACATATACACTGAGAGAAGAATATAGTAAATTTTTAGCCTCATCCATAATTTCATAATATTTCTAACAATAAATATGATTTAACTTAACTATACGCATCATTATGTTAACCATAATTATCATTAGAAATATTATAAAATTGTGGTTGAGGCAAAATGTAACTATATTTTTCTCTCAGTGTACTTTATGATGTTTAAATTTACGTCTCTATCTGTTTCTATCTTTTTATCAAATATGATTTATGGTATGCCAGAAAAATACATATTAATCAGGAAACTGATAACAGAAAGTTGTCAAATATAAAATATAAATATTAAGAAAAAATTGAAATTTTTCGTCTATTACGGACATATCTATTCAACTAATTTATTGTCTACGTACTGTCTTTCCAATATTATCTTCCATATATAGTAGACGGAACAGACAGATTTACAATTTTTAATATCTGATTTAATATCTTTTAGTCCCGTATTATTAAACTTTAAATAATAAGAATTTAATATTAATTTTGCCTGAGAGAAAAATAAGTAATGTCTAACGTATATATCTCGTTTACTCTTTACGTGCTTAAGAATGAATATTAGAAATTTAAGATAATGATAAAACTCAATTTTTTAATTCCCAACATAAAATATATCAATAATCGGAATTATACTAATTATGGAAATTCTGATCGGATATCGCGGACTCGCGAGGTGGTCTAAATGAAAGGAGAAACGAGCAAGCTTTTGAAGCTTCCGCGTACGGCGAGACGCCGCGCTCGAATTTATTGCTAACCACCACCCAGAAAACGAAGAGCCAGCGACACGACGCGAATCAAGACAGAGTTTCTTACACGTACGCATCAGGGAAGGAACCGTTTCTATAGGTCAACTTAGAATAGAATCGAAGCAAGTCGAAGACGTCGTCAACGTCGCCGCGCGTTTCAGCGCATCTATGCGTATCATGAAATCACACGCATGCATGCACATACACGTGTAAAATCAGACGCATGATGGGCCAGACATGAAACATCGGGAAATTGATTTCACGAAGAGATTGAAAAACTCCAATAAGAATCGAAAACTTGATACTACATTCAAATAAAATTTGGTTTCTGCATCGAAGCTGGTTTTTTTTTAAGTAATTTGCAACCTTTTTGTAAGAATTAGAATCCTAAAGAATACGAGAGGTGCAATCGCTCCGTGATTCAATGGTTACCATGTTGGGCCTGCAGCTGACCGCTTGTAAACAAGATAATCTTTGTATCAATTTGTTTTTTACGATATGACGCATAACTCTGACTTAAAAGTGGAAAATACTTTTTTCTCTCTTAAATACTCTTACAATGTAAATTTATAAGGATCTGATCATTACAATCTATAAAGACCTTATAGGGAAACAGCGTTACGTAATTACTCGGATCCTGATAGGGCAATAATATCAGGTCCCGACAATTGAATCAGGCAAATATTATAAAATCCTTATTAGGTCCTCATTTTAATTTCTAGTTGGGATGGTATTATTTTTTTTAAATAATTTTTGTAATGTTTTATTTTCTCGTCTTAAGTTGTGTCCTTGATAATAATATGTATGATATTACAAAGTAAGATAAAGTATAAGATACGGTTGTGTAAAAAGATCTTCCGATGTTTTGGTATGGCAGGTATTTCATTTATTTTTCTTTTTCTTTAACTTTTCTTTTTTTTGTTGCTCACTTTCTTTCTTTATTACTTTCGTCCCTACTTTGTCTTCGCCTTCTTTGTTTTTTCGTTTTTCACTTGTTGATCTCTGGTACCCTCTGACATTGGCCCCCTGTAGGGCCGTCAGTTACGCCATTGGCCCCGACGCATCCTTGACTGACAGAAACCGAGAGCTTATGATGTGTGGTCACTTCTCGACGTTTGCCCACGACGCTGTAGAAACGTCGCTAAAAAATATTTAAAGCGCCGTGTAAACAATGTCATAAAATATTTTTAGACGATAGCGAGCCGCCATTATCGGCTTGTAACTTTATTTTTGCGGCGAATTTTAACTCATCGGTCAACTCATCCATTGACGTTAAAGTTTAAATGCTGAACGGACTATCATATTTAACAATCTACTGATAGTTAACAATTTTTCTATATATCAAATACAATGTTTCTTACAATATTTAAAAATATGTATACAGATCAAATAAAATATAAAAATATTTAGATGTACGCACTGGCGGCAGACAGAAAGAGAAAAAAAGAGTTGTTAGCCTTCAAATATTACATATTATATAATATATTGTAATTTTTAGATAATTACGCATATTTACACTGAAAAAAATTCTGGTCAAAAACGGACAAATTAGAGTAATCTTATAGGATTGATTAAATATTCCGGTTATTTTAATAGAAATTCCGGTTATTATAAGTTATAAAGTGAGTTATATTATAATAATCAGAGTATTTGATCAGTCCTTTTGATCAATCCTGAAAGATTTTTTCGATTCGTCCGTTTTTAATCAGAATTTTTTTCAGTGTATAATATGCAAGATTTGATGATAACAACTCTTTTTTTCTCTTTCTGTTTGTCTCTAGTGCGTACATCTAAATATTTTTATATTTTATTTGTATAGATATTCCTAAAATTACAATATATTGTAATTTTTAGAAAATTACAACATATTTTTCTATTATCTTTGTATTTACATATTTCTCGCATCTAATCTCTTATCTTTACCTCCGTATGTATATTCTTTCCAAAGTAAGTGCAATGTATCGTAACTCTTCCCACATCTGCGTAAGATATCTAACCAGCACTAGTGACTGATTATGATGCCTTCCAGCCATGGAAAAGTTAACGCGATCTATCACGTCGTTCGGGCGCAAGTAGCGTTTAATCGTGCGAAACCAGTGTCACCAGAACAGCGTGGCCTGAGCGTGAAACGTAAAACTGTACCGGCGAAATAAAACTTTCTCGTCCTTGCTCCGGGCGACTCGAGTTCGACGCACCTGTCTCGGCTAATCGTCGCTTTAAGTGATCGCGCCACGTTCCACCAGGTACGTAGACCCGCGCAAATAGGCACTTCTTGTTGTCTAGCGCACTCGCCCTGGGGGATTTGCTGCTCCTCTTCGCTTAATCGTCCCGCGTGCATCCTCGGCCGCCTCGGTTGGCGAGCGCGAATCCATCCGGAACCGACGCTCGGCGTCGTAATACCGTGCGCTTTCAGGCCACAGCACGCCGTCCTCTACTTAAGCGCATTAAGGGTAAGGAGACTCTTAGGACTCTTAGCACGTAGGAAATTAACGAATTATCGTTCGCGCTTGCACACGACTGCCGAGCGTTACCGCGCCGAGTTGTGTTCGCGGAGAACAATCGAGCTGAGAAAGTCGAGGTGAAATGCCCCGACCCTGTAGAAGGAAAGTGTGAGAGAATAATTGGATAACGATACGACTTGAATTTTAGAGATAATTCTTCGGAATTAAAGAGGAGAGGTTTAAGCGAATTAACACCTTTAACCGATTGATTGATTTAATCGTGATTATATTGGATTCTTTAAGTGTCGGGAAATATGTGAAATACTATTTATTAAATATAGTCAATTTTTTCGTGATAAAAAATCCTTGAATCTCTTTCTTAAAGAAATTTAGTAAATTTTTAATGAAGCTGATAAAAAATTAATGGCTTTAGATTCACTTGCAGATGCATATGAAATGATATTCATTCTACAGACGAGAAGAGCAATTATTTTATTTTGTTTAAATAATAATTTTCTTCAGTAAAGAATATTTTCTTAATAGTATGATATACTCATTACAAGTCCAGAATGTTTTAAGTAAATGTGAAGCTTATAATGACTTTAAGATAGATTTGCCGATATATAAACTTACCAAATATTTAGAACAAGTATATTTACTCATAAGTAATATATATTTTTCTGTATGTAAACTCTAATTTAACGGACTTTAATATCATTAAAATTGTTTTAAATTTTAATTCGCGACAAGTAATGACAATAAACTCTCCCGATGTCTTCCGTCATCAAAATTCGATTCTGAATTTTCCGAAGAATAATGCGTGTTCATTTTCTGTCAATTTTAGAGCATTTTACATCGTAAGAGCTTTTTCCGTTACATTCCATTCCATTCCGCTGTTGTAATAACGTCACGGTTGACTGATGCACTTAAAAGCTTTAAAACTAATTATCCCGGTGGAAGGAAGAAAAGGCGTCTCGCAGATGGAGGCAAATTGTTCCTTCTTTGCGACGATCTTGGCGAGACAAGGACCGGTGGCGAGACGAAAGTGCGGATAAAAGACCCGGCATGTCGTTTACGCGATAATTGATTCGACGATCCTGAGAATAGGGACTCAAGTACTGTCGCTAAAAGTGTCGTTAAGGACACAAGAATAAAGTGTACGTTCGTCCTAAAAATAAATTCAGTCTTTATAGATAGATTTATTACATGGACAGATAAAAAACATCAAAGAATATACTCTTTAGAACGTCGTTACGAGACGTTTGATTTAAGAGCAGGGAAATCATTGATTTTATTGGTTGTTTGACATTTTCAGAGTTAATTAGATTTAATGATGTATTTAATGATATAGTTAATCTTTTTGAAGACCAAGAATTCTGATTTTATGATTAGTAAATTTTTATCTTTTTTTTCACAAGAGGTATTGAGTAATGTCTAGAATATAAAATACAAGATGTATTATTGTTTTAAGCTGATTAAATTAAATTAAATGATAATTTTATTTATCATAAAATAAAAATAATTAAATATAGATTAAATAATAAATATGCTGTGTAGTATGTATATAATATATATATGTAATAATAATTAAAAAAGCAAAAGTATATTTATAAATATTTTTTAAAATAGAATAATAGAAATATTAAGAAATATAAAGAGCTATGGTGTTCATTTTTATTATTTACAAAGCTAGATATCGGAATTCTTCCACATTATTGGCACTTTATTTAATAAAATAAAAACGCACTTATAATTACATTTGGAAATTTATTACATCAATGTTAAATTTGATCGACTTTACGTCTGAAATTTGTAAAGAATTGATAAAACTTTTCGTATCTTTTCTCGCGTAAATGATAAAGTAAATAATCATCTTTCAAAGAACGAAGTTTATGTAGACGAAACTCTCGATTAGTGATTCTATCTAATCGTCATGCGGCGCATTGTTACGAGTGACTGAAAGAGATCAGATAGTCTCGTTGACTATTTTATTGATAAAATCCAGAGGCCCAACAAAGGCTTTCCATAAACTTGACTCGGGGTTAAGCGCATAAAGTAAACCACAAGGCACCGCCGACGCGTCGTCCGACCAGGAAGAATCAATGAGACACGAAGGAGTAGTTCGATGTGGGCGGCACCTTTGAGTAAACGAAGGGTCCGCCAAGGTAGCCGCGCGACATGCATCATCATCCTTTTAAACCCTTTCGCGTCCGGGGGTCGATAAACCCCCGGCGCTCCTAATCAGACCGCGGGCTCGTCGGTGGTATCTCTTATGCGTGCCTTATCCCCTTTATTGCCGGATGATCTATCGTGGTAATATTGAAAAATGGCCGCTGTCCCCCGCGCCGCGTGCAGCCGCCATCGACGACAGATCCGGTGATGCATAATATACGATGAGTCTCATTCGGGATTGCCGGGGCTTTCCGAGTGTGGGTATTACGAGAAGCGGTGCCGCGACGTTCGGTTCCATTGGACCAAGAAGAGAGGATGCTTAACGGTGCGACCGTCTTAAAAAAGGAAGGGTGGAAAAAAGTTGCCACATCGTCGACGTAATTGAACAGGACCAGATAAGATACCGTCTGCTTTTTTTTCCCCCCCTCAGAATTCACCGTATCGGTGTACCGGTTAGCGAGAACCGACAGCATATTAATTTTGCCTTTGATCGGTGAGTGGCGTCGAGTTAAGTACAATCCGCGGAATAATAATGCGATTAAGACGCGATTTGGCCTTTGTTAAATGCGATTCTGATCATGTAGAAACTTTTGATAGTGATTTGCCGATGGAATTATGTATATCTTGTTTCGTTATGCCATATTTTAACAAAAATTAATGATAAGAAACTAAGCGATATCTTAGCATCTCGTAGCTAAAAGTAGCAATTTTATAGGTTGTAAACAAGGATAAACCAGGCGTGTCTAAATATATGTAATCTTTTATTGGTAACTTATTTTATCACTAAAATGTTAATTTTGTTGCGCGAACATTTTATGCATTTTTAAATACGAACTTTTATTACATGAACATCCTCATGCATAATTTCTAATAATAGGATTATTTATCTCATAACTCTGGTATCAAAAATATAAATCAAAAATATAATTACATTGACAAAGATGATTAATTATAATTGATAATTTTTATTACCAAACGAAAAATAGCGTACTTTTCTCTCGGTTAACATCTTTTTTAAAGATATTTAGATAAAAAAAATTGTTTTTTATTTCTGATCTTATTTCTAATAACAATTATCATGAAAACGAATACAATTCGCAAAAGTTGAGAATATTATGTACCGTTTGATATTACAAGCGGTAGTGTCGCGGTAATTATATCAGATAGGCAAAACAAAACATCTCTAGAAAACGTATGAATTATTCACGGGCATGCCAGAGTAGCAAGAATCTAAAGAGACCTTACACTAATCGTTCTGTCTCGAGGTTGTTTATCGAGCGTATCGTAAGTTTTTCCTGTCTATATCGTCTATATCGTTCAATTGCACAGTATACGCACAAAATAAAACAAAGCAAGAAAGACATATTGCGGTAGTCAAAGACCCGTGTGAACGGAGATTAAAAGGCACGCAAATTTCACGCTTGTCTGCTTGTGTTACGACAAACTATTACGATCCTACGCGTCGTTGTTATTAACGCTGATTCTACAAGTTAATTAATGCAAACTGAATATAGAAATAGGAGTACTTCAAAACTACCTTGTGCTTTTAATAGCTACCATGTTCCTAATAATTTATATAAAATGCGTATATTTGTGTCTAATTATTTCATTAATATTCTGGTCAAGTGGATATTTGCTTGAATTAAGTGAAAATGAGCGAATCGAGTGGTTTATTTTATACGTCCTAAGTGGTCTTTACGTGATTCATAAATATCGTTGTTATATGTTGATTTTAAATGGCTATCAATATCTTCGAGAAGACACCTATATACCTTCGTAAACCGCAGATTTCTCGCGATTTCTCGGGACTTGTGTCCATTTCTATTCAATTTAGTTTAACTTTTATCTCGGTTTAACTTACTTTTTATCTCTTTCTAGTTCCAAGAATTAGAAAAAGATAAAAAATAAGTTAAACTGAGATTAAAGTTAATCTGCGTTGATAAAAATGGACATTAGTTCAGCAGATACGAGATTAAACACGAGGAAAAATGATCATATCGGATCGGAAAAATCATGAGAACAAACACATGCGTTGCTAGAAAATATACAGGGTGTCCCAAAACTCGCGCACCCCCTTTCACTGACAGATTCTGTGGAACATTCTAAGTCGAAAACTCTTATGCGAAAATGTCGAGGCTATAATAGTTTTCAAATGGGAAGTACTTAAAGTTAACCAGTAAGTTAACGTAAAATATAATTCTCGTTCAAAAAAATCGAAAGATCGTTAAGTAATTTCTCATTCGGATTCCGAAAGATCACAAAAGTGTGCATTTTGATGATTGATGCGTTGTTGAATTAATTCTCTTGCAAATAAGAAAATGCTATGGTCCTTAATAAAACGTATCCTGAAACGCATTTATGTATCATTTCGCAGCTCCACAACGCAGTTAATGATCTGTAACTAATGATAAAGGAAGCGACAAAGTTAGATCAGCAAAATTCATTGGTGATTTTCATGCAAATTTTCGATAAAAACCGGTAAACATTGACATACTTCTCGGTTACCGTTTTCTCTATTATGTTTTAAGCTGCGCGATTTTATAGTTAGGCAAGAGTATCGGTTTCCGTATCGTCCCATGTAAATCACTATGATTCTCAATCCGAAACGAAGCGTAAAGGTTTTTGAACTCCAAGACACGCTGTCTCGAGAAAGGTTGGTATAATTCGTCGTTCTGGTATTTCATAACATAAGGAGCTTAAGAATAATACGGCAACACAAATTTTTTTTAAAAGGGATATAGAATTTTATATTCGACCGCGTATCATCGCTGATAAAAGATGGGATATATTTTTTATGTTTAAAAATTAATAAATCTAAAAAGTCAAAGTACGAAATCTAAAGATTGGATAAAAATTAAATTAAAATTCTGTTAAACATATTAGATATAAGGAAACTACGTGTATGAGAAATAGAGACTCTTCCAAATAATATTAATAATTTGCTTATTATTGTTAATATTATATTAATAATGTTAATTATATTGATGTTATATTAATATTGTTAATTCTATTAATAATATTATCTATTTTAAGTATATAAATATGAAAGAAAATATTCTTAGAGATATGCTTCGTTGTTTATTTAAGAAAACAGCTAGTAGTTATGTCCAGCCTCTCGTACAGTTATTAATCTCAGTACAGCCTTTTTCAGGAAAACGTAATTTTCGCGTCTTCAATTACACAAGAAACATCGTCATTTCGTGCTTTGATGACGTTACGTAATTAATGAGAGCATTAACGAGTGCATTCGCGTCGCGAGCGTAAATGCGGAACGTCCATGTCGCGTACAGAAGCAGGAAGCGGATCGAGCAAACGGAGTCTCATAAGCAATGTCCGCGCACAAAAAAAGCCGGCACGCAATGCGACGCATCGGATTTGCGATGCAGCGAGTGCGCGTATCATGTGCCGCACGCGTCTAACCGTGAAAGATGAACGATGAACGAAGCGATCTGCACGTTGGCGTGGAACTCGTGCATCCCGTCGCAAGCCGCGACCGGAAATTCGAGCTTCGGTCTCGGTCGTTTTGTGCCACCGCGCCGCGAATAATAAATCGCCCTGGAGATACTGCGCGAATTAAAAAGGACCGACGCCCCGTAAAGGGCTGGTCGTTACCGCGAAACATTCATTCAATCGACACAGCACATGGGCCGCGCGATTACGTATTGAAATGAAAGGTTTACGAATTACGTAGGATGCGATGGGTTGATGATATGCAGTGATCATATTCTTTGCCTGATTAGATATATCAAGCATGGTCTATTGCCGAGAATATTATGTGAGTTATAGATTATGATAGAAGGTACAGTTATCGTTTGATCGTTTATAGTTAATCGTTTAAAAAATATTTCATAAAAATAGTATTATTACATCATGAAAAAATCTGATTAAAAACGGTCAAATCAGAAAATCTTGTAGGATTGATCAAATATTCTGGTTATTATAATAAAACTCAATACTTTGTAACTTATAATAACCAGAATATTTGATCAATTCTGTAAGATTTTTCTGATTCGTCCGTTTTTAAACAGAATTTTTTTCAGCCTATGTGCAAGAGTATTTTCTTTTTATATGTGTATGAACGTTTCATTTTTATTAGAAATTACGCACATAAAAAATACGTACCTGAAGCTTATAACTATGCAAAAAATAAAACAAGAGAAATAAAACATTTATACATATGTATGCACAGAAAAATTTATTTTATTTTATCTAAAAAAATCTGTGCATATAAAGATACAAAGTTTAACGAGAAAAAATTTTGGAAATAACTGTTTAATATGTAGATATAATATTAAATTGCATATAATTGTCAGTTTGTGTATTATTTATACAAATAACTTTATAAATTTATAATTCTTGCTCGCATTTCATTAGAATTTTTGTGACATTAAGGTGTAAATTTTATTATATTTAACATAACAAATCCACAAGAAATTCATGACACGGAAGCTATTCTGTAACCATGCGTTTTTACAATCCGATTTTTTTTTACTCATCACGTCTCACGAGTGAAAAAGACTGTACACACCGAGCTATTCGAGTACCTTTCAAATAAACGAATCGCTAACAATAGCAAACAATAGGAAACTACGCGGTAAACGCTTAACCGCTTAAACCGCCGTGCGGGTAGAAGTGGTAGTAGATGCGCTCTCTTTCTCGAGAGGAAAAGAGATGCGGCAAAGTACGCAATAATACACACCACGTTTCTTACACCACGTGCCCACGGCGCCCACGTGCCGAGATATACGCCAGTGACGAACGTTTCTTCTTCGGTATGTACATGCAATAATCTTCCTCGTTGCATTAGCGTGACTACGCCTTTACGACAGCGACGATAAGAGCTGCGGCGAATGAATTTTACGAATGAAATCGCGAAGGCGCATCATACACGCATTTCATATTTGAATGTGCGATTAGACATGTCTTCTTCGTGATAACGACTCTTGCAGTGTTAAGTGGATTTAATAATCGATAGTGCCAGACATGAAACTGATGATTCGTCATCTAAAATACGAAATATATGATGTTTTAAGTAACTGTTTGATTGCGTCACTTTAGCGCTTTCCTTTTGTGAAAGCAACTTGGAGAAAGTAACTATATTTTAAGGAATAATACTCGAATACGTTATACCTTTTAATTTTCACGATCTAAGAGAATTAATAATTACATTTAAAGAAAATAATAAAAAGTATTATTGCTTTTGAAATCTAAAAATTAAGTGCAGTTTAAGAGAAAAAAATTATTTATTTCTGTTAAATTATTTTTAAAAAATATTTCAAAAATAAGACCATTTGTGTCCATTTCTACCAATGCAGATTAACTTCAATCTCGGTTTAACTTATTTTTCATCTTTTTCTAATTCCTAGGATTAAAAAAGATAGAAAGTAAATTAAACCAAAATTAAAGTTAATCTGCATTGGTAGAAATGGACATTAATGAGATTTTTAATCAACGTTTAATACGAACTAGAATACACCGTATCTTTTTTATTTTTTAATATTTTATTAGTACAAGTATAGTTGCGAAGCACATAGAAAAATAAAGCTCTTAAAGTAAACTTGTTTCATGATATCATCATTATCTCTCAAGACAAAAAATAAAAAGACAAATAATTATTTCACATATTTGCAAATATAATGAGAAGAAATGTAGCTTTACGGAATGTTAATTAAATTCATACTTTCGGTAGCGTTTTCAATGACTGAAACGAAATAAGGACAGACATCGGTATCAATTTCGAACTGAACGATAAGTAAACGAGTCGCTTAATTAAATGCTCGAATAGTATCGTGTTTTTTTTTATCGAAGTCTGTGCTTCTGTGGAGGTATTAGAATCGTGTCGATGGGATTTAAAAGCCGAACCTAATCCGATAAAAGCGGATGATGTCTGAGGGATCTGTCTTTTAATCGCGAGTCAAGTGTTTCTTAAAATTCAACGCGTTAAGCCCTCGGTCACCGATTCGCTCTTTGACGGCCCATGAAAAATTCGATAACACTTGCCTCGTGCGACTTTTAAGGCGAATTTACGATGGGGTCGTCTTACTTCAAGAGGGAAACATAAAAACGGCTGGACAAATTATCCGACGAGAAATTCACGATTATGAAAGATAGCCGAAATGATATTATACATGTTTATGCAGCAAATCAGGTGATATATTATAAAATGACCAGTTTTTTAAAACTTAATATACAAAAATGTATATACACTGAAAAAAATTCTGTTTGAAAACAGACGAATCAGAAAATCTTGTAGGATTGATCAATTGTTCAGGTTATTATGATAGAACTCAATACTTCATAACTTAAAATAACCAGAATTTCTATTATAATAACCGGAATATTTGATCAGTCCTACAAGATTTTCTGATTCGCCCGTTTTCACTCAAAAATTTTTTTCACTATATATAACATTTAAAAAAATATATATATGCGCATTCTTTGTAGAATATCTAAAATCAATATCGGATTAGTTAAATCATTATATCTGTCTATACTATAGTTACATACGTGCTGCTAAGAATCTTGAAGTGCGATTGTCTAAATTTAGAAATCACGCATCTGGTCCAAGAGATTACTGGTTTATGTGATTTCAGAGTTCACAGTTTTTTCACGCAACGGTTAATTCGCGCGATTGATCTCAATTCCAATCTTTCTCGTTTTCACAAATAGTATTATACGAGAAAGATTAGACCATGTTATTCGATTAAATGTAATTTTAAAATGTTAATGCCAATCTTAACATTATATCAACATTTTCTTTCTGCTAAAATCTTTTCAAACAAAATTGTGCATGTACTAAAAAGTCTTATACTGCGAGAGATGTAATTATAGTGGATTAATATGAAATATAAATAATTTCGTATAGAATCATGAGATTTGCGTTACGCTGTAACGCAACTCTTTCTCTCTTTCTGTCTGCTGTTTGATCGTTGACACACATTTCTGGCTAGAAGTTTCCACAGTTGTGTTATGAATAGTAGCAATATATATATGTGTATACCAAAAATAAAGGAGATACAGATATGTAGCAAAGTTCGTTGTCTCGTCTGCTCTCGCATGGAGCTCTGCCAAGAAGAAAAGTAATTTCGAGGGTAAATACAACGAACTTTACCTTCGAAAATATTGTAATCAATCTTTGCCAATATTGAAAAATGAACATCCTAATACTGACACACAGAAATATTTAATTATAATTAAAGTTGTCTTTCTGTCTCTTTTTCTTTCTGTTTTATTTCTTTCGTTTTTATTTCTTTTCCACTTTTCTTACAAATGACGTCAAGCGAGATATGTAAGAAAAACAGGAAGATATAAATTAAAACCTATAATAAATTTTATAATAAACTTTAGAATAAGAAATAAATTAAATCACAAGTGCATAATAAAGCATCTAAGTTAAATATATTTATTAATTATTAATGTAATTTTGAAAAGAAAGGCTTTTCAAAATTAACAATTCGAAAAAAGATCAATCCGAGAACAAGAAGAAAAACAACTGTGACTGAACAAGTATGGAGAGGAGGCGTTTGATTTATTTCGCAAACGATAACGATTTTATTTAGATATTTCACATACACACACAAACATGAACAATCAACAGAACGAATAGAAGAGGACAGCGAGAGACAAGTAAGAGTCTCGTTGGAATTTAACATTTAAAATAAGAAATTTGCACCGCATTTTTTGCGATGAAATTATCACTGTATTATCGGGAATTAATTACTGTAGAAATATACAATTTATATTTTACGCGAGAGCACGCGTCGAAAATGTGACTAACAATAAGTGAAGTTCGTAAACATGACGGTAGGACGAATCGGCGCGAGGCGCGTTTTTGTACACATTCCATTTGTCGAGTACGTCGTTACCGCTGTTTCGGAATATAGTCAGTTGTGCCTCGATCTGCGTGCCCATCGTACCTTCGCTTATTTTCGGTGTCGTACCATAATTAATAAACTGTTTAGTTGCATTTTTGCGTTTCCTTCTCTTTGCCTTTCACATAACAACAATTACTGATTAGAGCAATTTAACGCCCTGTGCTGGTATTGCCAATAACGTATTATTTCGTAACAGTTACGCAAAGTAGCAAGTGCGTGTCGGAAATCGACGTGAGTTATTAATGGAAAGTTATTAAATATTAATTAACAACAATCAATTATCGAGCGTGATCGGTGAGAAAGTGTCGAGAGGTGAGAACCGAACATTAATCTTATCAAGTATACAAGTGAGCTGTAAAATGCGGAGTCGCCGGTGCCAGTCTATTCAGAAGGTAATAATGAAATTGCTTTATATTGCGTTGCAGATTTTATTATAGGTTTCTATCGATTCTGAATCGTAATTACTACTCGCTCAATTATGATCCGGATTGCTCATAGTAATATAAAAGACAAGAGAAAAAAAAATTAGCGACAAACATTATTATTAGAGTCTGGACGTTGTGCACGATCCCGTGTCGTGCGCGAAGAACCACTGCGTGCGAGTGAGTCGGATGCTCGCTAGAGTGAAGTAACAATAGCAGACGCGACGACTGCCGACTGCTATTGTTACTTCATTCTAGCGAGCACCCGACTTACTCGCGCGCAGCGGTTCTTCGCGCGCGACACGAGATCGTGCACGAACGTCCGGACTTTAATTATTATCTACAAGTAATGGGCCTTTACATCGCGGAGGGTGCATTTTATTATCGAAGGCTTTATCTTCTCTTTCTCTCCACCTTTTAAGGTGGTTCGTCAGTGACATTGTTAGTCAATAACACAACTCACATAAAACTTGTTAAAATACTTCATAATTTTTTCTAAACATCTTATCTAAATAAATATTAATAATATTAATAATTATCCCATTGACTTTTCATAAGT
>VBVR01003071.1:0-19158 GCA_011638315.1 Tetramorium parvispinum | reverse complement strand
GTTATATATTGTATTATTGTATAAAAATATATAATTATTATAAAATTTTATCATTTTATATAATTATGTATTAAAATATTAGATATTCATTAAATCATTAAATTGATTTATATCAATAAACATAATGCATTGCTTTTCAACTGATGGATACACAAAGTCTTATTTTTTTAATAAAGTTTCTGTGCTTAAGGAGCTAATTAAGTTCAAGCAATAACTGAGTGCTATCCAATTACCGTCGGATTAGCGTTCGGTTAGCCGGCAATGAGAAAACTTGTCTGCTTAGGACGATTACCGCTTAAGAGCGTCCAAATTATATTTACCTCGAGCTTCGTAATCCACGATTTACCATGAGTAAATTTCTAACGAGCTTCTAATCAGGATCTCATCTTGTCGCAGCATCCAATTCACTTTATCTGTTGTGATACACGCGATTGTGGATTTTAAAAATAAATATGACAGCAACAATTCTTATCTATCATTTATGTATTATGATTTTGCAGTGATAGTTTTGAACACGCAAGAACAAATTATAATTCATTCCAGAGTATTTCTATTTTACATGACAGATACAAATTCTTTGTGTATACTTTTCATATTTCCTTTTTCATACCTGGAGAGATTTTATTTTCTAAATTCAATTTCTTATCACAATCATCTCACCAAGAGAAAAATTGTCTTTTAAGATTTTTCAAGAAACAGCTCGGCGCGAATGTTTATCATCTGTTTTCGTTTATTTTATGCTTTTATTTGTCACGTCACCCAGAAATGTTGGACATTTGCCTCGCGTCACACACCCCGCTTATATTTCATCATACGGTGCGTTGAAATCTCCCTAGCACCACTGTTTCATTCTACGATCAGTTATCTTTCATGCCTAACGTCTTACCGTGTGAATACGTTTCATAGCACATCTAACTGTCAAGATATATATCATTAATAAAATAGCAAAGCTACAAATGTTAAAGTTTACTGACTTTAGTTTGCATTGATAAGATAATGAAATATTACTGGCTTTTATTGTTATAAATATCAAAAATCATAAATATGTCTTAAATGAAAACAAAAGTTTCTATTCTAGAAAGAAGAAAATGTATAATATCTAAATCATATTTAAAATTCAATTCTTTTGTAATAAAATTGCAAATAAATTTTAATAATTTCAATTGCAAATACTATATTTTTAATTAAATAATAGCTTGTATTCTTTATTATTAATTTACCTTTTTTATATACTGTACAAATTAAATTCCTTCTACATAGACATTTTAAATAAATGTTTTCTTAATTCTAAAGGTCAATATTAATCGACAAATTAATATAGCCTTTAGTCTTAGTTTCGCAATGCCAACGCAAGTGTTCTACACCTACTTTCTTTTCCTCGTATTTCATTAACATGCAACAGTCACGCGAGCAATCCTGCACATCGGCACATATGCAAATGAAAAGCAAATGTATACATGGTGATCGAATGTGACAAGATAATATCATTATGAATGAACATGGAGACACGAAGTTTTCTGGATTTTCAGAATTTATCTCGCAACCCACCAAGGGATACTGTGGGTGCACACTGGGATACATGCAAAATAGATCAATGAGGCATTTCCGCTCCACGAGCGTCATGTTTGTCGACGTTGGGATTGCGAGTGCTCGGCCAATGCATATCTTGCATCGCGATACAACCGCTCAGAGAGGTGGCGGAATGCGCCGAGGCTTCTTAAAGTTACGGCCTCGACGAGTGAAAACTTGGCGCGGAGCTTTCCCAAGAACAGGTAGGAAGTAACGCGTGCGATTATATCCAACGGCCTGAACGCGAAGATCTAAATATGCAAAGCTGTTGCGTGTCATGAAATACGCGAGAACTTTGAAATCGATAATGCGTCCTCCGCTTTTGTTTATCAAAGTTCCAGAGCCACCGCGGAAATTGCCTACTTTCTTGGAGGCGATGGTTATTCCGATGATAAGTCTAATCGAAACTGAAGCAAACCGGCAACGGAAGATTACGTATATGAAACGATATATTTATCTGTGATGCTTTTATGTCTCCCGAGAGTGCCGCTTATTTTATAAGTACTTCTTTATCATACACTTTATGCAAAGTATATAAATATTCATGCTCATGTGTAAAAATACGCGCATCTGACATACATACGCGTATAATTTTATAATTACAATTACATGAATTACCTGATACTGCGTTGTATAACAATTCTTTTATCAAACATTCGAATAATGTCGTACATTAATTTTGAAAAAAAAAATTCATTAAATTTTAATCAGATTTTACCTTTTAATTGCAAAATCGGCATTATTATTACATAAAATTCCATTTCAAAACGTTCAGTAACATTCCAAATGAAACTTTATAATTCCCGATGTACTATAAAATCACTTTTTTTCATATCTTATATTGCAAAATCATAGTTCAGTTAATACGTAAAGTACGTAAAACATAGATTATCTTATAAAACAAAAATTAATTTTAAATAATGTATCTTCAAACATTAATAATAATTTAATAAAAAGTAATATTTAAAACGTTTTTATCTATAATTATAGCTAGAAAAAGTCAACTATTATTTCCATTTAATTATTCTATTTAGATTAATTAATTTAATGTAATAAAATAGGGTTTTAGCATACATATCTCTTTCCCTTAATTATTAACTGAATGTATCAAGCGCAACTGTTACTGTTAAACCAACCGCTTTATTTTCTTTTACATGTTACAAAGCCTTCTTTTTCATATCATTGTCATTTGATACGAGAAAATGTTATACTCTCTTATATTTGTCTCATGAAAAACATACCCGCTTTTTCTATCTCTTATTCTCATGAAAGTGATTTATGAAGTTTTCGTGCGTATCCTCCCAGGACCTACCTTCGTCGCATTGTGAGATATTTATCTGACAGTGTATCTCATAAGAATACACAAACATCTAAATCGTATCTGGCCTACTGAGATTTTAAATGTTCTTCAAATTGCCTTGCCGCAGGGAGACAGACTCCATTAGTATTCCCATCGGCAATCGCGATATATTCAACACTGATATTGAAGAGAGAACCAAGCTCAGTGTGTACGAAACCTGATAAACTATGATTATTCGTATTGATCTTTTTGTGCCAATCAAATAAAACAATCTTTTAATCTGCAGAATAAAATGACACACGCAGATACTGTAGCGATTTTGAAATCCGCTTACTGTGTTCACTACCTCTTTAATACGCCCTTCACTGTAACACGCATTACGAAGCAGCAGATGCGACATATTGTAATTGGAAAATAGCACGCTTTGTTGCGAATGACTGTGCTATAAATGTGACGCGTGAAATATCTCGCACAATAATTATAATTATTTAACAATTGCGGTCAATGCAACAGGACTTGCGTGTTTAATAGTTCATTATAGAACGCATACGTGTCGTCGTAGCAAATTGATTAAACAGAATTTGTATGCATATCGAATTAAGTGATCATTTATACTTCGTTCTACTTCAATTATTATTGTTTTACGTGCATTTGATAAATTTTGTTAATTTATAATTTATAACAATTGACCACGTGCTTAGTCTAAGTCAAAAATATAATCGTTATTAATTTGGCGCATAACAGATTTCAACAACTTGGTATTTTCACGTGAAACGTTTTATGATTAAAAATCTCCCGTGATACTATAACAATACGCAACTTTGCATATCCTCGTATGTATGCAAAATATGAAGCCGAACAAGCTCAACAAGTGTATTACTACTATTTTTCCTTTGTCCCTCGGAACCTGCTTAAACGTCAAACTTTTCATATCGCGCAATGTTTTGCTGTTTCTCATGTTTTAAAATAGAAATTAAAATTAACTCTGTTGTGCCTTTCATACAAAACATAATTCATCTAATATGAAACCTATCATTATTAAAATGCATTCTAAAAATTGAGAAAATCAAACTCATGAAACTGCAAAAATTTTATCTTAAAAAATATATAAAATATAATGTAATCTATAAAATTCCCAACTACGGTTATAAATTAAATATTTTAGTAATCAAAACTCAAATTAAATTTCTCTACACAATTTAATTCCACTTAAAATCATATGACAGAAAAGTAAAATTTATCATGTATTTATCATGTAAAATTACTTAAATGTATTTGCTAAGTAAACTTTTAATCTTTAACTTTCAATTTTAAATAATTAAATATTTAATTCAATGTCATAAAAAGAAAAAGACTGAAGATTTCCTAAATTTAGAAAAAAAAAGATTGAAAGAGAAAATATGGTAACTCAGTAACCAATGTACGATATACTTATTGATCGTTGCGCTTTAAAAAGCTGTTACATAAATTAATTGTATATGTAAATTTCACAACGAAACAACTTGATTTTATAAGAGAAAATATTTCAAATGTTTATTAATTTTGTGCTCGCGTGAAATAATTGTAGGACAAGATGTTGGAGATTGTAGGACAAGAACATTAGCAAGTAGTACAGGTGTATATATATGTCAGACATACTGATTATATGCGCGGCATCCAAAACTAATTATTGCTTGACACGTAATTTTATATAACTGCAAAAGTAACCTTTTCGAAAGGAACAACGATTAATTAGTATCTTAATTATCACGGATGTTTCGCGATTCTCATCAAGTTTGGTGGGCGTTGTATCCCAAAGGAAAAATTTTAATTAACTGCACATCTTTACGGTCAGATCGTGATTAGCATCTTATGTATTTTTAAACAGATTAATTATTTTTTTTACAAATCAATCCAATTAGCTGTGATCAATTTGCAACATAACTGGAAATTATTGCATGGCGAATCTATTTCTGCGTGATAACAACATAGCAGTTTATTGTAATATGTTCACAATATGGATGGAAATAATTAACAAACTTACGAGAGAAAAATTAACTAGAAAAAATAATACTTCGATTTATCTTGTCTCATAATTTGCTCTAATATAATTTTAATTTAATGTCTTGTTACAGACGTGTAAAAATACCGAAAACGATACACATATGAATGATAACATGTATTATCGAAAATTTTCGCTGAAACGATATTAATTATAAATTAAAACACGAATAAGTAGAAAAAATAATTTCTTATAAAGAATGATACTTAAAGCCGATAAAATTTAACATATAATACAAGAGTTCTTTCTTTAGGCGTAGTTCTGTAGAAGAGTTCTTTTTTTAGGCGTAATTTTTTAGGCGGTTTTTTTGAGCGCGTATACTTGGCGCATTTTTAAAAAGGTACTGTTGTTAGGATTATATGTACCATACTCTAGTTATTCAGATAAAATTGAACAAATTTAAATTATGAACGTGTCAGTTGTAATACGTAATGTTTACCGAAATAAGCGGATACCGCAGTATATCTGACCAATATAACAGGATTTAACTTTGACATTTATTGATATTTTGCGTTCTGTGGTTAAATATGATATATCTATAAATAAGTAATCTCTTGTTCGCCCACGTGGAAATAGCAATTTGCAAATTTGCCTGTTGGTAAAAATATTTTTTATTTTTTATTTTTTTTTGTAATTTAATTAAGCTCGAATTCTCTATACAAAAGTTAGATTAAAGGCTCACGGAAATCAACGAGATAATCCACGAGCATAGGATAGATGTGATTGTTTTGCAGCTCTTATAACAAACATTTCCGGCAACATCACACATCCGTATCAGTTTGAACAGAGACTAACACAAATGATATTTTTTAATCGGAGGATACTTCGACATATTGTCCAATTATCAAATCCATATTGAATCCCTATGATTCAATCATAGAATGACATTTGTTAAAAATTATTAAACATTGCGAGCTATTTAAATGTAAGATGAATCGCATTTCGTCTAATAAAACGTTGAAAATAATCTTTAAAAAAAATTATAATCTCGAATTGTTAATTAATTGCGAAAAATTCTTGTTCCGTAATATTGTATAACATAGTATTCTGTTTGCACAAATAAAGTATGAAATGAAAGCAAATTAAAATTAAAGAATCAATTTTCAACGTTATGAAGATTTTGAACAAACAGCATGATGCAAAAGCTCGACATAAATATTTGCATATTACTGATATAAATTATAAATTTCGTACGTCAGCGGAAGTTTCGTTAAATAATGTAACATACAAACTTAGTCTGTGATAAACAGTAGAGACACTGTGGCAATTTTTTAATCTCTGAACTTCACCTAACTAATAAACTATAAACCTATTTTAAATATAAAGCTTATTATTAGAATATATTATTGAGTCCAATTAGAATTTTAAACTAATGTAATTAACGCATATGTATTTAATAACTTTTTTAATATATTTTTTTAAATAATGTGTTTAGTTAAATAAATCTTGGAGATATTATTGCATAAATGATCGTAATATCTACGATTATTATGATTCGCTTGTATTTTTCCAAGATAGGCAGAATAATGAAATCAACTAATAGGACAGTTCTCGTATATGAGAGAGATAAGTTATTCTACGAATAATTTATTATTATCGTACAGCTATTTGTCGTCAGATTGTGTAAGTAAGATATATAGCAGAAAGAAATCAAAAGATTCTACCAACGACAAGGAAAGTAATCTTGAACGAGTATAACTATATCCACACGTTTTATGAGTATAACCAATATACATACATAATACAATATACACATTAATTTCAAATGTCACATATATAAAGGAAAAGAAATTAAGAGATACATTGCATTTTAATTTTATCTCATTATATATTTGAGAAAATGACAGAATAATTTTAATATAATATTAAAGATTCAAATATCCCAATTTTGGAACTGAACAGAACATTAGATTTATTGTTACAAATTAATTAATTACGATTTAAAATTAATAAATGTAATATAGTAATATAGTAATATTGTATTGTAATTGTGTGTTGTATTGTTTTATGTACATAATTGCTATAATAATTTAATAATTTATGTAGCAAAGACTATATCAATAAATGTATAATTTTCTATTCTTTATTCATCGTTCTCACATTTAATCTGTATTTTTTTTAGATTAAATATTGTCGATTTCAATATTCAAGATCTAGCCTATTAAGTAGATATGAATTCTCGGACATCTTTTAATCGAAAGCTTTTGTTTAAGTTATATGTGAACAAAGAGAGACATTAGTATATGTACACGAATTAAGAACTAAAAAAATGCAGAAATTAGAAAAAGTTATGTATATATTATAATATAATATAATTGTAATACATGTTTTTTAATATGCAATTATATTTTATCTCTCTCTCAGAGTTTTATTCCAATTAAAGATAAAATACAAACTATAAAAAAATTAGAATAGAATCCTCTACTTCAAGTAATCATTTAAATATATTTTATATAATGCCAGTCAGATATGTTTTGCAAAATTTCCTGAAATATACAGCAATTGCAACAACGGAAATAAACAGGTATATTATCAGAAACATCTGGAAATGTCGCATTAATTCACGCATGTGTATGTAAACGTGACGATTCCGTTTCTGTCCATCGCTCGCTGGTCCTCAGTACGCAATTTCGAAAACCAGTAAACAAGATTTCAAAATATCATTTCCGTGTTGGAAAGTTTAATCGGATGATAGAGCGTTATAATGCGCTTAGGAATGCAAAGCTATTTTCATTCCATTGTTCGCATCGAGATACGCAATCTGCGGTTATGGACTCGATGGGTACAGATATCCCTGAACATGCCAAAATGAGGTGCTCAAATTATTCGATGTCAGTGATTATCATTAATAGCTTATATATTCAAAATCTGCAACTAAACATACTTCTGCATACATATTGTAAAATATTATTTGAGAGAGAGAGAGAGAGAGAGAGAGAGAGAGGGTGGGAGAGAGAAGAAAGAGAGAGATCTCAATTATTGTAGGAAAATTTCATGAAATAGAATTAGATCATCCAATTTATCTTATGATTTAGAGATAAAAAAACGTACGTATTATATAATTTTTTATCAACTTCCAGAGCTTCCAAATCCATAGAATACAGGCTTGGATATTCTTCAACTCTTATAAGACTAAATTAGTTTACTTGTAACAATTATAAGAAAGCATTTATCTTTTATACGTATATATATATGTAAATAAAAAGAAAGTGTACAAGTGAGTATTTAATTTATCATTAGACTATTCAATTAATCACAATCTTAATTAGACTCAACGCGTGTATCTTGATGATGAAGATTAATAATCTCTAACTAGGAGGAGTTCCGGAAATTGAATCTATAATACGCTATTCCCTTGCATTCCTTTCCTTATTCTTATCGTTCCCTAAGCTGTAATCTCTTTGGTAAATTGCTCTCAAAACTCATCCAATCGTCTTTCTATGTCTCCTATTTTCTATGCAAATATAACGAACAAAGAATATATATAATACGATTAATGTCATTATTTTTCCTTTTGTCAAATCACATGCATAGTGATAAGAAAATGTTATTGGGTTATATTTTTCACGATTTCATTTTTAAAAAATTATTTGTACTACTAATACTCTAGGTATGAAATAAGAAAAAGAAATCAGAGGGAATAAGAATAAAGAAATAACAAGACAATTACAAAACTAAAAATAAAAGTTTACTAATAATTAATAAACTTTTAATTGTAAAAGTAATTCTAGAAACTGTAAAATTTCATAAGATATAACCTTCGTGTGCAGATATATATGCATTATAATGATATTCACAGTTCTCAACATTTATTTTATAACATTTCGAAATAAAGAGATATTCATGGGACCTTGATTTCTCAACTAAATTACGATCGAGCTGAAAATAACATTCGCTAATTTATTCTCATGAATATTGAAATTAGCAAATTTCATTAGCGTTGCGGTTGATTACAGTTTGGCATAATTTCAATGAATTTATTTTACAAACAATAAATCGGATAATTGAAATACTTAATCATTGAAGACTGTCATAGCAAATAGTAAAAAAATTTATATGTTGAGAGATTATAACATTATATAAATTAGCACGATATAAAAATAAGCACTATATAAAAAGCGTTCTGTACTTCTGAAAAACGGCTAAAATAAATCGTAAAATATTAATTTGAAAGTGCTAAAATTTTAATTAAAAAATTTTTTAAAGTGTTGTATTTTAAATATTATATAAAAATAATTCTGTCAAACATTGGCTATGTTAAATATTTACTGAAGATATGGAAACGTTATTTATCGTTAAAATATTATTTTTCATCGAGTTATGATTACAACAATATTTGCAGATCATATAGATCGTCGGTGTGATTGCGTAATCAAATAATTAAAACGATTGACCATAAGGGAATATCATAGTACGCACATTGCATAAGAATTAGTTGGCTAATGAAACGTTTGAATAAATTATAAGTTTTCACGACGATTAATCTTCTCACTTAATTAGATTATCTAAAGGAATTATTGCAAGAGATTGCATTATACAAAACTTGCTAATTACTAATCTTGATTTCTGCACACATGGGAATGCCCTTTACCCGAGTAAATTATACACGGTCACTGTCAATCTAAACTTGGAGAGTGGCCCTCTAGCTAGGGGACCTCACTTGAATAACATCTAAGTATAAGTCGATCCAAACTAATCCAAACTAATTATATTTTAAACAATTAAAGATTAACATTTGAGCATAATATGAAATATCAATGTAATACAATTAATATTGTATTAATGTCTTATTCATTTCTTTTAGAAAACTTCATTAAATATACAAAATGTAAAATGAAAGAAAATAGTAAATTTATTTATTTAATATAAAAAATAACGTTGCAGCTCTCTTGTCTTTTTTTAAAGTGCTTTTAATATAATTAATTAGTAGTTATATTCACATAATACTATCTTTAATCATGATAAATAAAGAGCGTGCAAACTATTTTTCGGGCATTTTTCGTCTGCAAAGTACCGAGCGTCAAATTTTAATCTTTTGTACTCTGCAATAAATTCAATATTTTATTTTAATAATCGATAATTAAATAAAGACCCTGCATTTTTAAAAATATTGAATTTTATTTTATATTCTCAATTTTA
This sequence comes from Tetramorium parvispinum, assembly GCA_011638315.1. Classification (NCBI taxonomy): domain Eukaryota; kingdom Metazoa; phylum Arthropoda; class Insecta; order Hymenoptera; family Formicidae; genus Tetramorium; species Tetramorium parvispinum. Next base: position 9,109 of record VBVR01003071.1, on the reverse strand, counting down.
TGATATATTCTCATATTTAAAGATTTACTAACATAAAAAAATAAGATAAACTCTTAGAAATATCCGTGTCAAACGTAACTTGACATTTGAGTTGCTGAAATAAAGTTTGAGTATAACTCGACTTCCGAGTGCCAAGGATTAACACTTCGACAGGGAGATCGAAATAACGACGAATATTCTGTCGTCAATACTGTGAAAGATTTCTCACAAACTCTCGGACCGAAAACTTTACCAAGTGAAAATTTTCACCGCGGTGAAATATCGTGGTTTGTATATGCGGGACCAGTGAGCGAACGAGTTTACCCGTCGATTTTCAAACTGATAAAAACATGAGAAAGGTCCGCGGAACGGACAAGCACGATGGAATTTAAAAGTTGCTCCACTTGTCCCCGGACGTGCTTCCACTCGATAGAAACTTCGGCGCTTATACTGTCCGCGTCCCGTAGAGTTCGATAAATATGATATTCGTCCCCCTGGAGCACATCGGCTTATTATAGCGGATGACTGTGTTTCGCGCTAACGAGCGACGGAGTTAGCTCGGTGACGTGAAGTATACCTTCCTCGGCGCTGGCGTAAGCCGCATTTGAAACGAGCGTTGAAACGCGTGGGAATAGATATCGCAGTCGTAAAGCATCGGGAATTAAGACTGTCTCTACGCGAGATTGTAACCCATTCTCTGAACGAAGTCGCATTCCGGTTGGCGTTTCTCAAAATTACTTTCGATCGCCTTCCGCACCGTACGGAAAATAGAATTGGCCGACAGGCATTTTTCAACACGTCTTCCGTACTTTTTATTTTCTGTTTCTACAAATAAAGAAATGATTCCGCGGAAAAACATTGTGATATCTGCGTATTGCAACAAGTATGACAGATGCGCAGCTTTCAGAATAGCTTCTCACAATTTACGGAATTAAACTGGATTTGTACAATACATATAATAATATTTCAAATATTAAAGCTCAAAAAACATAGAAAACTGAAATAAATTGCAATGATTATTAAATTACAAACAAATGTAAGCTACTAAAAACAAATTTTCGAGATTAGTTTTAAAAATTCTTTCTAGAAAAAAATGTTTTTATTGTGGAATATGGAAAATGCAAATTTTTAAAAAACTACAAGTGCCGAAAATATCTTTTTATTATCTTTTTGTCTAAAAGGCTTACGTTAATTGAAAAACAGTATTTGCATTAAAATATTATATATTATATAAACAGTTGCAGCGGCTATAAAGACAGCAAATATTAATGCAGAAAACAGGAAATAGTACGTCAATGCGCAAGAAATCACAAAATAGAGAATAAAAGCCAGATATTGAATGAAAATGTTTAATACATTGATATCTTGTTGCGTGCATTGTACTTTTAACCAATAACTGTCCAAAGCAGCTGCATTTCTTTTATCTTCTCTTCTTTATGTGTAAAATATCATTATAAATAAAAATTTGTATAACAATTCTTTTAAAGAATATATATTTAATATTAATGTTTTTTTAATTCAATATAAATTATTCTTATAATTAAAGTATTGTTAAACTAAAGTTCTTCAATCGAGGCTATTTATACAAAAAAAAAATAACTTAAATCAATCTTATCGATGTTTGCTCGACAAAAAGTATTTGAAAGTAAAATATTTATTAAAAATTGTTTATTAAATATTATTAAAAAATATTTACTAAAAATTGAAAAAGGAAAAAATTATTAGACTATTTTTATTTGCCATGACATATTGTTAACACATTACACTTTTCATCACTATTAAAGTTTAATGAAATGTATGATTAAAAACTTACGCGTTTCGCATTTTTTATTGCATATCTCCCTATATAAAATAAAGAACTCGAACTACATTTTTGTCACATAATGTTCACGGTCTGTAATATGTATAATACTTCTAAAGTAACTACTAGTATTTCTAAAGTTATTTGCACGTTGCATGACATGTATTAAAACATTGTATTAAAAAATTGTCAAAAATCTTAAAAATGATATTAATGTAGAATAAACGTACTCTCAGTTTCATAAAAAAAAAAAGGAATCTCTTTCTCTCATATAAGGCTACATATTACATCGGAAGCCTGTTGCTTCTATGATATAATCGAACATTGGCACGGAACTTGCCCGTCGACCCTTGTCTGCGAACTAAACGACTGATGTTGGGTTAAATTTACACAAAGCTGAGTTAAGGGGATAATAGATTCTTGTCATTACAACAAAGTACAGTTCGTACATATGTATGTATAACTTGATACTTGAAAAGATTTTGCAGTTGTCTCACTCCACAAAAATGACATGACTCAAATAATACGATAATATGAATAACTTCTATCGAATCAATACAAGCTATACATTATCCAGTCCAAAAAACGTTCATTCTTTCATAACAAGATGTAATAAAATGTTTGAAATGGAAATTAAACGAGATAATTTGCGTTGTAAAAAGAGTCAATTATTTTTTTTTATAAACGTCTTTATAAGCAAATCTAAGCATCAAGATGTTTAAAACTACAATTATATTTACATACATATATTAGTTTGAAAAAATTTTTCTGATGGAATCATTTGTATAAAGTTGTCTATTTTATATTATATCATTTTTTATTAATTTTCTTTATCAATTCTTTTTTTCTGACTTTCTTTGAAAGTTTACATTGCAGATAATATTAACCTTTCGTGAAAGATCTTCAGGCAGTTTCAGCTTAATAACCGTACATTTTGTGAAGTTTATCAGTATAATAACCAAATTCATAAGATACATACAACGTATAAACTCTTAATCTATGAAAAGCAGCGAAATTAAAAAGAGATCTAATATTAAACCCACTATACTCGCTCTACTACTATACTCGCTCGATGCTTGGTCTTGTGAAGAGGTTAACAAATTTACTCTATTGTAATTTATTCAATAATGAAAATCATTATCTCCGTAATTCTATCTGTTGAATTAATTCTGCTTAATAAAGACTAAAGCAATTTTTTTCGTAATTCAGCAGATATAACTTCTTATAACATAAGTGTGATTATAGCTGTCAATCATTTTTTTGCATATTTGTAATAAGAAATATATTTTTTATTTGAACAATTTCTGTCTTTATTAAAATATAAATCTCATCAATTCCATGTACGAGTATGTACTATTTAGCCTGTCATCATAAAATACTTTCTATACTTTTTTGCATGTACATTTAAAGCAATGAATTGTAGATAAAAAATAAAATTTTATCTACAATGAAAATTTATGAAAGAGATAAAGAGAAAGCAATTGATTAATTCTATGCGCCATGTTAAAAAAGAAACTTAACAATTGTACTTAAAATAAATGTATCCGCCAAATTAAAAATTAAAACCACTTACCTTTCGGAAGTAAAACCAGAGGTGTCCAAAAGGCGATGTAACAGTGAGATCAGAAGGAGCTTCACGATCCGTTTTCAAGTTCGGCAATCCTTAGAATTTCAAGGTGAGATCTGCTCGGTATGGCGAATACCAGTCAACTGACTGAATCCAAAGCTCCGCGTGCTTGAAGTTATACGTAACGCCAGTGGCGCGGTGACGTCACGGGGCACAGAGACCAATCAGAGGGCTGAGCCTGCGCCCCAAACAGGGGTAGAACGGCCCCCACCGATCGGTTTAAGGGGAGATTGCACCTGGCACATGAACGGCGATTCGAACGACGATCGCCTGCTCTCCTTTTCTGCGCGCAATCCCCCTTTTTGCTCACTTCCTCGACCGCGTACTTCGCCCACGTGAAAAATGTTCAATCGTGACGTCGATGACGTGCCCTCGCACACCGGTGAATGGGAAGGTGTTATAAAACCGACCGCCGTTATTAAACGGATGGCGCGTTTAATATGACGAGTTTACTTACTTCACTGACCAACTCTGATCTCGTAGTTCACGCCTCGATTGCTGGTCATCGCCTGACTTGTCTTAGGAAAAGGGACGAATTCGTATTCGTAACCCTCTCGTAAATTGAACGAATGGGAGTTAAAGTTGCGATCTGTTATTGTCTTGAAGAGCGGTTAATGGAACTGAAGCAATCGATTATTAAAGATGTAACTGCTACATTCGCGAAGAAACTTCTTTTTGTACTTTAACATAAATTACTAGTTTTTTTTAAGCATTCCGGACAAAAGAAAGTAAAATAATATATATTTTTTTAAGTAATATATCTTCAATATTTGCATCAGAAGAATGTCATTTGACCAGAAAGAGCTTTAAAAGTTTCAAACATTGCGAATTCAGAATTCAAGAAATAAGAACAAGTATTTGAATACAATTTTCTCTTTCTTTTTATAGCACAATTCAAGAATATAATGAAAAGCATAGTAGATATAATAAAACATATATTTAGAAATACATTTCTTCATATTTTAATCTACTTAAAAATCGAGTACAAGCAAAACATAAATGTCATTATATTTCAGAAGATATGTCTCGAATGTGTTCACGTAAAAAAAAAATTTATGTTATTAATACTTCACACATAAAATTATGTATACAAGAGTGATCATGATGTAACAGGACATGAAGCAGATGCTATAAAAAAAAACCACTATAAAGGAGCACAGTTTTTATAGCAAGCTGCAGTCATTATAAAGTCTTTGTAGAAGTTTACTGGCATCATTAAGTTTCGCAGTCGTCCCAAAAACACGAAACGCCGCAATGTCCCTTTTTCTATCAACCGGAATACATTAAGCAACCACCGAGCTGTGCAATTATTCTCGGTATTATCATGCGAGAGAATCAGGATCATTTATCAAGACAGATGATATATCCAGAGAGAGAGAGAGATGCTATTCTCACCTTCGCATATTAAGCCTCGAAGCATCAGGCATCTATTGTTCTATAACGGCCAATTAAAGCGGACAGATGAAGAATGAAAATTAAACGTTTCTTTCTGATAACGTTCCTTTACGATACGAAACTGACGATAAAATATGTTTCACATAAACAGTTGTGTGTACCGTCTTAATAATATTAACCTGGAATCGGAATATAGACGCTGTTGGTGCGGAAACATAATTCTTGTCCGAGGAAATAGACGTGATAACCGAATTAGAACCCTAAAGCGCGCTAATCGCTTTCTATTCGTGATCTCGGAAGATTGTAATCTTTATGGAGATTCATAGACTACAACTGGGGTAACAAACTTTACTGTTCTGAAACACGGAAAATTTATTAGGCGCACATAAACGAAACATTCGCACTTACTTTTATACAGAATGCTTTGACTTTTCATCGATCTGCTATTCTTGGTTTGTGAATAATAAACGAATAAAAAATATCAAGAGCACATCTGCCTTAGTTTAAAAATGCTATTCAAAGATAATGTTATCAAAGTGTTATCATATAAGTTTTTAACAGCACTCTTGGAATAAAGAACGTATTTGCCAATCATCGAACATATCATATGTCACATAGCATCGATTAACGAGACTCTTACATTAAGCAATTATAGTATATATCTCTCTGTTATCATCCAACTGTCACAAAATTGCTACATGATAAAAATGAAAAGTAAATATAAAAATTTATAAAAAAAAATAAACATTTGAGATAGAAAAAAAGAAGAAATAGAAACGAAAACTAAAGTGAGAGAGAAAGAATGTTATAATAGTAATTGATATAATAGAATGTTGAACAGTAATTCAAAATATATTGATGCTCAAAAACATATAATAATATCCAAATAACTATAAAACTACAGTACAATAACTACAAAACTCTTACAAGAATATACAAATCTGTAAATATATAAGTATATGCATATATTATAATAGACATATAATATATATAACAAGTTTATGAAAATACATTTTTTATGCAGTAGAATAAAAAAATGCATTCATTATAATAAAGTAATATATGATTCAGAAGAATAAAAAGATTTTATTTAAAAATAAATTTAGTACATATACATGTCAATTTTTAAATATTTGAATATTAATATTCATCCAATTATGAGGATTGAAAAAGATGATTTTCTAGAAACATATTTCTTCAAAAGTATGAGTGTGGTTAATTAATTTTGCATTATTCTGAGATTCTAATGGAAGTATCGCTTATTTTGCCTCTCGAATAGAAGGGAGCAACAGAAGCGCTCCCGATCGATCGATCGCGATTTGCGCCTTTAGCCGCGAATGTTCTTCGTGAACGAAGAAAAAGTTACCTTATAACACTTCTACAGAGTATTTTTATAAGCTGATGTATTATATAAAAGACAAGCGGAGGGTAGTCGGCGCCATTATACTGACCTTTGAGAAAAACGTGTGTGTCGTGTGCGGCTTACGAACGCATATATTCAAGCATCCTCGTTGTCGACATCCTCAAATTGGTTCACGATGTGTGTGTATATATGCCTATGTGTATGTGTGGAGGAGAAGTCGATAGGCATTATCTTCGGCATTCCATCTTCTCTATCGAATCGCGTGCGAAAAGAGCCGGACCGCTGTAACTGTCGCTTGCGGAGAGCACATATATATAAAAACACTATATACAGTACATTGAACCTAAAAAAATATATTTAAAAGATAAATATAGATTCTTTGATAAATCTCAAAGGCTGTATTTTCTTGATTAAAAGATCAAAAGATTAAATAATTCTCTATCTATTGCAACTTTTTAATTTCTCAAACTTTTTAAAGAATACGCCTCAAATAATATAATAATTAATGTTAATTGCAGCTAATCGAAAAACAAATTTTATGATTTATACAAGTTTCTTAACTTATAAACTTCTTTTATAATGTGAATCATTTCCATAATTAAAACTAAAAAAAAAAAGAATTATGACAATTTGTACTCCACATTAGAGACAAACGATTTATATGTTATCGTCGTACACACGTTACAAAGTTAGCTTTTCGACTGAAAAAGTGATAGTGATTTTTCCTAAGAAGTTTGAAAGGAACGACTATGGCATTTGCAAGAAAATAAAATGGCTTCAGTTTCACGGTCGATCTGTTACAGTCGCGAACCGTTACTAACGTTCAGAGAAGAAAATATCCCATAGTGATTGTCTCTAACTGTTCTTCTTCGCGAGAAACGTGTGTCACATATAATCCGTACAAAGAATGCTTCCTAAAATTTCTATCATTTTTTCCTGTAATATCTGTATATGTTAGTGTTTATTAAAAAATTCTTTTTAGTCTTATTAATATTATATTGCGATTATTTTATTATACAATATATTAAATATATCGAATTTTACACCCATACACACACACACACACACATATATATTTATTTATTTTATTTTTAATAGATAAAATGCTATAAAAAGGCAGTCAATATATTAAAAGCAGTAGATAATCTCAGATTTAGTACATTTCTTTTTATGTCATCTCATTTCATCACGTATATTTACTTTTGAAATAAGCTTTTTCACATGTTGCCCACGATTCCAACCTTTTAATTTACATACCATACGAGCTAACAGGTCATCCATCATACAATACTTACAAATGTCCGCTTGATTTATATCGTAAATCCAATTGTCGAAATTAAAAATATCTCGCCATTACTTTCCTGGCAGGCACATTTTCCGCTAAAATTTATATAATATTTGTACATCATATAATATTTCTTACTAATCATATGTTAAAAAATTATAATAATTTGATATAATTTAAATTGTTTGTAATTTTTCTCAAAAGGGCAAAAATATTTACGATAATAATATAATCCTTATGATTGTTTTATTATTACAAAACAAATAAAAGTCTCAAAATAGAAATAGATTTTTTTCTAAATCTTTACGATTATTTTATTACAACAAAACAAATAAAAGTTTCAAAATAGAACAAACTTTTTGCTAAAGTATTAATAAAATTATATTCGCTTTTCTCTAAAAATTATTTGTAATAAAATACTTGATTATATAATTAATTATTGCATTGAAGTACAATATTTATTTTACCAGCAATTTTATTGCAACTTGTTCAATTTCTTTTTTATATTATTAAATTTTGCCTGTGAGTTGTGTAGTTGCACATGACAATCGCAAAGTATTGAAGTAGTGTCAAAGATATCATATCTATATTGATTCGTCGCATTGCCCTGAACTCGAGAAACAGAAATGCTCCGCGTAAAGAGTGAAAAAAATACAAGTATTCGTAACATAGATCGATTATTTTTATTCTAGCGAAAGATTTAATCCGGAAACCACGTTGATCGATTAAATTTGACGACGCTATGAAGAACCGCATCCTGTCGAAGATCCTTATTTATCTCCTTTCAGAGATTGATGGGTTCCGATTTAATACTCGATGTCCTGTTATCACCGTACCGGAAGCACAGTTATCGAATTAAAGTGACTCGTCGCGTTGCTCATAAATGAACACGTATAGATCGAACATCTGTATGTTCATTTCCGATAAATAAATTATTGCATCAACTGTCTATCTGGGAGTAGCAAAACTTTTTATCATCATAGCAACATACAAATAGATTCTAAAGAACAAATAAAATGTTATAATTATTAGTCCAAAGACGAACAATTGCATGCACCGACGAATGAGTATTTAATTTTATATATTTTTAAAATATTTGTTTATTTACAGCAAATTTTAAATTTTATATAATGTAATATCCAAAATGCATAAAAATGATTAGAATACTTTCAATTTTGTCATATTAGTAAATAAAACTGTTTAACTGTGAAAAAATAAAGTCTATTACAACAGTGACATAACACTTTTAGAAACCTGTTCTTTACTCTTTTTCCATTCAATAAAATTGTCCCATGGAAAGCAGGATTGAATTGTCTGAATTCTGAAGTCAATAAAAAATGTATCTTTCTTTTACGGGAAGAAAACCTGTTTAGATTCGTACGTTTTATCATTTTGCATCGATACGTATGTTCGAATGATATTTACATCACATTTTCTAAACTTATCTATACTAATCTCTAATGTGTGAAGTCATTACGATAATCGAAAATATTTTTTTAAGAATTTTTTCATTATATTTATAAAATATTTATAAAATATAAGTTGCCACATTGTTCGTAATTCATAAATAACTGGATATTTTTGATATTTTTTACTAAGATCTATACTTTAAATAAATTCTATAGTATAACCGATATTATAATAATAAATATTAAAAGC
>VBVR01003070.1:0-19166 GCA_011638315.1 Tetramorium parvispinum | reverse complement strand
GATATGGGGGGATCCAGCTTGCCATTAAGCTAGTCCCCCCATTTTTTACGCGATTTCCTGCTAAACGGTTTGAGCACCAAAATTCGGACTAGGGCACTTAATTAGCACCTAAATAGAACTAAATTTTTTACCTAGTGCGAACTTGATTTGCGATGGTGGGGGGTCCAGCTTAATAGAGGTTATTTCAGAACAGGGATTTATATTTTGTAATATATATAATATATACTCTATCTCCGACATAATGCGTAATTATATTACGGTATGGTGCTTTCTGTCGACAATATATAAAGAGAAAACTAGGAAGATCCCTTTCTAGAATGCACGAACCATAAGAGACCGCGTCGCGACACGATATCCCTTCGTCCTTTACGACGTAGGGTGTTGTCCTCCCACGTCTCCGTGATACGACGGTAAGCAGGAAGGAAGAACGGAAGGAAAGCACACAAAACGACCGGGCGGCCAACCAAAGGACAGCGGGATATCACGGACAGGGCCGTCGTGTGCCTTCTTCCTGCGACACGAGGTATTGATCCTGTTTGCCACACAGCTTTAGTATTCGGCGCGCAAACTTTCGTGAAAACGTGTCCCGCATGCCCACGGCGCCCCATAATTGTAGATTCAAAGGATATAATTCGAAAGAGAGACAGAGAGGGATGAGAGAAGGGGGAGGGGGAGAGGTGGAACTCGATGGAAGAGGGATAGAAAAGGCGCCCCACGGTCCCCCCGGGATTTGATGCACCATAGAGTGAAAGGGGGCAAAACCTGAGGGCGGTTTTCGGCCTTCTAACGAAGTGAAAATTGCCCGTAATTTTTTCTTCATCAGATATCTGATTTAGTTCCAACACAGATAGCATCCACTATCATCCGATAATATCGTCTACAAATATCAAATGTGGCTTCTTATTTAAAAGATTCTATATATAGAGATACAATGTTTTTTCATAAACTTAAAACATAATAAGAAATTAGGAAAAATTATGGCAATTGTAAATATAATGAATAGCATGTAACGAATTATCATCCAATTTTAGATTCCTGTCGATCGAAATAAAATGATTTAATCCGAATTAAATAGATGATTTGATATTCTCCAAATAAAAAAGCTGAGAGATCTTTTGCATATAAAAATTTCGAAATACATTTATTAAGGCTACTATTCATTCTATTTCATTTCTCGAATAAAAATTCCCCGGGAATTTTTTGATTTTCAATATATTTTCAATGAAATTTCCTGGTCAAACTAGAACGTTTTCGATATAAATTAATTTAATGTACAGAATTCAGGTATTTTTAATGTATCCTATTTACACAATCAAAGAGAAAATTAAAAGTTATAAAATTTCAAAGAAAATTAACGTTTTTTACAAAATATATTTTTATATTGTTTAAAATTTTGATTTTTTTAATTTAAAAAATACAGGAAAAAAATAAAATGTATCTCAAATATAATAAAAATTATCAACATTTAAGCAATGAAGAAATGAACTTTTTAAAATAAGTTCAAACCTTATGTAACAAATCTATCATTTTTCACTGTTACTATTTATCATAATACTATTTATTATAAAATCTTTAATATTTTTAATCTTATACTTAAAAAAATTTATACTTTATAATGTGAAATACAATAGGCTAATTTTTTATTGCTTACAATATATAAAATAAAGAGACAATTTCAACAACAATTCTCTGAGAATTCATTGATTTTCCAAATAAGAAAATTGAGAATTCCAGGCTTTCCAGATTTTTTCGGTAGTATCACTCTGATTTTACCTAAACATATATAATGAATCTAATTTTATCTGAATTAATCTTGATATTTATATTCAACAAGCTCACTGGTAAAATCAACAAATGTCTTACGCTAGAAGAGAGAGACGGGATTTCCTTCGTTACGAAGGATCAAGATCACGCCCTTGCGCGTGGTAAGTTTCCCTAATTCTTAATTCGCGTTCGTTTCCAAGGATACAAGGATTCGAAATTATGTCTGACGAGAGATTTCCCACTTGTACCGTTCTCCGGAAAGGATTATTGGACTGTAATTAACGTCGAGGCCGCGGGAGCTGCCGGGACCTTATTGGCCGATGATCCGATAATACGCGTAGTAAACCGTAAAAGTAACGGGTCCTTACGTTCGCAGATCGAATTTCTCTCTCGACTTTGCCACGGACCACCGCTTTTTCCCCCTAAGTTAGAGAAACATCGAAAAGGTACGAAGAAGCTTTCTCGAATAAATTGATTAGGATATCAGATAACAGCATCGTGACAGGGAAAAAATAACGTACAAAAAATAAATGTTAGAATTCCTTACGGTACACATTTGCAAGTAAAAATAAAGATAGCTGTTAACAATAATAAATAATAAAAAAAAATTAAAAAAATAGTAAAATAATTTATTCAATATATAAATCTTAAAAAAATGGAAAATATAGGAATGTGAATATGTATAATACAAATCAAATATTTAAATAATACAAATATATAAAAAAATAATAAAATTTTATTTGTTCATGATTCAATTATCTTTAGAACATTATCCAAATACATTTAATTTGTCAAATAAAGGAGCACGTTAATTTCAACGAAACGTTTGCTTCTGTCAGAATTGTGTGGATACGAACCATCGAAAATTAACTCTCGCGAAAGTACATCATACCAACTCCTATTAATTAAGCGATCCTATTCATTATATGTTAGTATTTGTATTCATGAATCTCAATCCGATTCGGACCAGACGCGGTAAAATATATTAGTCATTTAACATTCTAACACGATTCGCCGCTAGCTATTTCAGAAACTTTATTCCAAAACGATCTTCGCTCTTAATTGATTAACAAAATTGAAGATCTATATTCTCGCAACGTCGAATGTCGGATATATATCGGATATTCAATGAACTGCGGTCATGTTATTTCTTTTCCAAAATTGTAGTTCTATCCTCGTGCTTTAGCATTAGGAAAAATAAATGAACAGGAATGAAACAAACCCGATTGCCTTTCATTTGCAGAAACATCCGGATAAGGGTTAATCAAGGGACTCCGTTTGTGTTTGGGAAAGTGCGGAAGTCGCGTTCACACGGGCGTTCCGATTGCACAACGTAGACGAAACACACACGTGCAGCCGGGTTTGCACTTGTTTGTTTTTATGTTGCCTTTAACGCAACGCGTATTTGAACCGTAGAGACAGATAAGGCCGGGCCTGTGACGACGATATCTCGGGCTTTGTGCCAGATTCGTTTGCAGCCACAAAACCCAAGAGACGCGGACAAAGACGACGCACAAAAACACGTAGGAATAAAATTTACGACAAGAGAAAAGCGGCCGAATTTTTGACAATCAAAAGAGTTCCGACAGAGAAAAGCATTCCGACGTTCCTATTTGAAGTGTGAAATTCTAACTTCCTTGTATTCATTTTATGTTAAATTTTCTGGTTGTCTCTGGACTAATCAATTTCTCAAATCAAGTAATAGTTTATCAAAACTGTCAGTATAAAAAGCTAGCGCGTCAGCTGGTGACAATAACGGATTTCATTCCAATTAGAATCAGACAATGACAAGCGGGCGTTATGATTGGACGGCTGGTTCGATGAGAGGTCGCTGAAGGATTTATGATGTCCAGGTTATCGCACTCGGTCCTTTGACGAATGATGCAGGGCGACAGATTGATATTTTTCACGGAGGCACTTCTCCCGCGCTCTTACGATCGGAGAAATCCGTGAGCGTCGTTCGTTGTAACGACGGCATTAGCGAAGTCGGAGGTACGGAAGAATCACGTCGTAAGAAGATATCGCTTCTCTTAAGATCACGGAATAAGTTTGAACAGCTTGTCTGAGCAGCGCAAGTTTCTCTTGAGAATTTCTGATTGACTTTGCATGCTACTTGGCCAAGAAATTCGGAGGGACGTGTGATCCCTACGGGAAGCGCATCCTTGATCTGACTCGCTAATTTTGGCAGGTGGTCTCTCGTGGAAGTCCGAACCGAGTTGGACAAACATTGACTCTGTCCGGGAGTAAACATTCTACTGAGCGTATTTCTCTTTTATAAAGTCGTAAAGAAAAGAGGAGGAGGCTAAGGCGCGAAGACGCCCGCGCCGTACAGACCTTTATCGCGGGTAAGCTTCTCACATAAAGTAAATTTTATCTTTTGGCATCCGGGAGTTGCTGTCTTAAGAGAGGGTGCAATTTTCCTTCGGGATCCTGAAAATCACGCTACCTTTCCGCCCTTCCCCTTTCCTCTCTATCTCGACAAAAGGAAATTATTATAATTAGGTAAAAGTACGAAGGCACGTCGCATTTACGTTCCCCCGGAAGTAAATTTTTTTAACGATCGCAATTACGGGCGTGGGACTAGTCGGGAGGAACGGTCAGAGACCGTTCGTAAAAGATGGCAAAAAGCGAGACAGGAAAAGAGAGAAAGAGAGAGACGGCAAAAATAGTGGCGTTCATTCAATAGGGGGAGAAAAGACGAGAAACGCATCTCGAGTTGAATGCTTGAGAAAAGAAAAATTTAATTTCCTCATTCGCTGCGTGTTATTTCGTCGCCTGGATAGCTAGTGATAATTACATGGTCGTTGCACTTCCTCTTTAGTCTGACGATACAAAGAAAAAGAAAAAAAAAAAAAGAAAAAACCTCAATAAACGATATTGTCGTCAATCGTGAGAATTATTCATAAAGAAAATGTGTCTAAGAGCGCACGCATTTTCGCTCATACTTTTTTCCGCAAAAAACCTAAGAGAGAAATTGCGTCTAGAAAGCGGAGAAAATTAAGTATCACGAAAAACGAAATTACGCCGACGCTTGAAGGTACGAAGAGTACACTAAGTTAAATTAATAGAGTTAGCTAGCGGTGTCAGATAAAGAAGATGTTCCAGGTGACGCTCCCTATTGTCATCGCATGTAGTAAGTGTTAAATGTAGCTTCTTTAATTGTGCCAAGTTTTTTAATTTTTATAAATATTAATGTTGAATTTGAATAAATAGTTAAATAAAATTCATAATTAATTGTTTAAAAATGCAGTAGTTATAAACAAATAATTAAAAATCTTTAAATAATCTTTTAACGTCGGAAATATTTAAAGTATTTATATGTTACTTTAAATTAATTGAATCTTTAGAGCAATAAATATATCTAACTAATTTTTTTAATATTTAACTTATTTAATTTTATTTAATTGAATTTTAATTTTATTTAATTTGGAAGAGATATCGAAAATGTCAGAAGAATGTAAATATATTTTCATATCGCGAACTAGTTCATTGCGAGAATTTTAAAGGCAAGTACTAACAGACAGATAAGTGGCTGAGACTTTAATTTGTCCAGTCAGCCACTCGGAAACAATACCATGGTCGTTCACACACACATACGTGCTGCAGTGTGGGAGGCTAAGCAATAGAAGGTAGTCGTAACTGGCGTACGTCGAGTCTCGACGACGGGGCTGAGAAAGACACCGGAATTGCGAGATTTCCTGGCGCTGCTCGAGTTACACAAGCTTTGTCTCGCTTTAAATCCAAGTAGTTAGTGCTATGTTATGGCAAACCGGCACCACCGCCGCGGGGCAATTGTGCCATTTGTGCATCTTAAGTGTACGCACCGCGTCGCACTGTGTCTTTCAACCTTTCCCTTCTTGTCCTAAACAGGCGCGTACGGGAATTCGCTGAGTAACGATTTCGTGAATATCATCGCATTACATTTGTTTTCGTTTTAAACACTATTCGAACTATGATTTTCTTTCTATTACTTCAATAGTCGCAGCATCAGTACACAGTGTAATTGAGCAAAAATATTCTGCACGAGATGAGTTTTTTTGGCTGCGCCAAGAATAACCTGCGGGAAAACCGCGTGTCCAGCGCGCCTTGAAACCGCGCTATCTCTTGAATAATACCTGCGATCCATTATTGCGACCGTCATTAATCGCACGACAAAATTGCGCCTGGCTGCTCTTCGGGGATTTCGACGAGCCGACCCCTGACTCGGCTCGATTTGCACGGCAATGTGAGCGATACGCGCGAGCTTTCGGCTTCGATGCTCACAAGTACAATTACGCCCCTATAAATCACGTAGTCGATGGGAATGAGGGTGTTCGATAGTGTTTTTAATTGCAATACATTTCCACTGAGGTAATTTATCGTGCATCGATAAGGTAATAGGCTAATAGGTAATAATGTATGTCGTCTTCATATTCGAATTCTCATTGCATCAGCTAAAAATGCTGAAATGACAAAATTAATAAAAATTATGTAAATATGAAAAAATGGAGTACAATCTTTATATAATGAAAGATAAATATACTTTAGCTAATTAGTAAGTCTGTTCTCTTCTATATTCCGAATATATAATTAATTAGTCCGCAAGATAAGACAAACGATAGGAAAAATATAGATTTTCAAAAAATTCGTGCGGCTGTTATTCAAAAATATTAATATTTGCACTAAAAAATATTTGAAATGCGACAGAAAGATCGCGATAAAAAAATTGATATAAATCTGTGGTAAAAATAAAACGTGCTCGACAATACGCGCAAGATAAAAATATGAATTGTGCATCAATTAATAATTTTATCAGGTTATTAGGATTTCATTACATTGGTTCCGATGGAATATATATTAACATAAATATAATCAATTTTTTGTTACGTTTATTGGCACTTCACAACGTTTTCCTGATCATTGCAAATTCATTATTTGCACGCGGTGCAAAATGCGGGAATTATTTTCGCGGATTTCCGCAATCCGATCCCGATGAGCAACTGTTAAATACGACCACTCTTAATGAGGTGCATATACCAAAGTTCATTACGAATGCGGGAAGTTACATTACGGGTACGGAAAGCAGAGCTCGCATTTCTTCATTAAGAATCCGTTTGGATAGAGGCGAGTAGTGTTTTAGCTTCACCAGAACCGTTCCGTCGAAACTGTTTAAATAATTCCAAAAGAGCGACCGAGACTCGAAATAATTCAGTTCGCGCGACTATGGAATAACGGGCCGAATTCTCGTTTACGTCGCGCGTATTTTCGAACGAACAGCTTTGTAATTACATCGATGGTAACGTATTCCACTCAGAGAGAGAATGCGCCATGGTGCTGTGGGAGCGCGTAATTTACGCGATATGAAAAATGCTTTATTTAGCCCGACGTGCCACGGACGCGTACGATTGTACCGAGTGGCCATTAATAATTCATAACACACGCAGGTTCCGTAAATACTCGCGATGCCATAGTCTCGCTCGCGAACGCGGCTCGCAATCTAAAAAACGGAGAAATAGAAAAACTGCCTTCCCCTCCCTCCTTACCCTTTCGTGTCACGATGCAAAGAATGTGCGTTTTCGAGGCGGGAAAAATTACGAAAGAGGAGGAAGTCATTTTCCTCGCATTCGGAGGAACGCATTTTTCCTTTATATGCACGCATGCCTGTACGCGTCGCGTATAGGAACCAGACGGTATGTTCGGAGTTGCGCAACTCACATATTAAATACGTGGCCACGTCGGCGTATCACATCTCGTCATCTGTAATGTTTAACGCGTGGATTTCCTCCTCTTACATATGAAAATTAGCCGGTAATGCACCGTGAAGAAATTAAACAGATTACGCGAATGGCTTATCATACTCATTTAAAGAGAACAGTTTAGTCATTTACAAAGTCGGACACTACGCGCATTTATATGGATTTCTTTATATGTTTCCCAGATTAATAATCAGAATCTTTGCGTTTTAATATTTATATTCATCACGATGGACACTGAACAACTTTCCGTTTACGTCTCGCTGTTCACCGGTGACTGTCACTCGATGAATGCATCGTGATATGTAAAATACGCAATTGATTTTGCAAAAAAAAAATCAAAAAAAATTTTTTTTTAAGTTGAATGGCTGCAGGCGTGAATGGAAAATCACGCAGAATACGCCTGGCGGTGAATGTGTTAACGATAGTAAAACAGCACGCGTTAAAATCTCGTTAATATATACTGACAATACTTAATTCGCAATCAATGAAACAATTGCGAAGTCTTGCGTTTCGCAAATAATACGCAAATGCCGAGGACCTGTGAAAACATTTAAAATCGCTTTTCCATCGTCGGCTGCAATCGCAGCTTTGCATAAATTAAATGTCTTTCCTGTGGAGCGCTTTTAAACGGAACGATAAACGATCGGCGAGAATGAGAGCAGCGGCGCGAAATTATCCGAACAGTGTTTTTCCGCACGTCGAAGACTTGCAGAACACGATAAGTAAGAACTCTCCGTGCGAAGAAGAGAGGAAGGGATTGAAGGCACACGCGAGAGAAGCCCTGCAAATTAATCGACGAAGCGAGACGACGACTTCGGCGTAGTGGAGACGCCGTCGTGAAACAACCCTTCAATCTAAATTCAATTATTTACCCATTCCCTCGCTTCAGGATGCCTCCTCAGGTATCGGTGCTCGAAAATCCGACGTAAGTATTCCGGACGCGAACGCGAAGGCGTGCCGAGAGGCGAATTTTGCCGGCAGTAACTGTCTTGAAAACTCGCAACATGATATTACGTGAGCGACTCACGTGGTGGAAGAAGCTTAAAGTCGACTCACGGGGACTTTAAACCACCTGCTGACTCCGACGAGCAGTTCATCCACCCGTGCACGATACCTCGCCGACATTCGTTAATGAATTATTTGCGCGAGGCTATAACTAGCGTGCGAGCAAACAACTTAATTGGCGCGGACTCGTATTTCATGTGCGTCATATGTGCTCCCACGAAATTATCGCCAACAGAGGTGGATATGCTTCGCGTTTGTTTTTCTCGCAGCTTCGCAACCTGAATCCGTTATAATGTTTCTGACGTCCTAATCATTTAACCTAACCTAACGTCTTAATTAAAATCACTAATTGTTAGATGGATGTTTACACATATTTTATTAAATTTCTAAATTTCTACCTTTCATAAAAATTAAATGCACGTACATCGCATAAAAATAAATCAGTATCGTAAACATCAATATTTTTTTAAAGTTGATGGAAAATTGAATATTTAATTAATAAATTGACAAATATAAATATTGATGTTTTTATCATTTGTTCTATGATTTTTAAATTTTTCTAAATCAATAATAATTAACTTTTATTACGTTTGTCTGAAGAAAATTATTGCAATTTTCAATGCCAATGTAATTTACAATTGTATCAATTATATATGTTCTCAGTAACTCTACCTCTAAGAGAAGGAAAACTTTCACCATTCCTCTTACGCCTACCTAAAAATTTACCTCCGTACAAACGACGCTCGTTAGACTTTTACGAACTTTTGGATTTTACGTGTTGAAACATGTGTTCTCTCGCCAGCCCGCGAAAGCATAAATATACATGGGTATGGTAAACAGGAGCATGTGCTGCCCTAATTTGTGTATTGGCGACATGCAACGACGTTTATATATCACGACCCTTCGGGAACTTATTGGCTTGGCAAAGCTACCGTACCTTAAAATTGCCAAGAAGGTACGAGTTACCGAAAGTTCGAATAGTTGCTATCTCAAATAATAGACTGCAACATATAAGTTACGTGCACTCAAACTTTATCATAATAAATCTTGATAAATGTGTATAATAACAAAATGAAAAAATATTGCATTAACAGTTATTATAGTTTAAAATCAAGTGATGTTTGATAGTCATGAGAATACAATTAAACAAATAAAATTATGATGGATGCAATTGTAGTTAAAGTTCTAAAAAGATTCGATAATATATTAAATAAAAAGATTAATAAAAATTATTTAATATTATTTCAATAATATATTAATTTTCATTAAAAAGAGAGTTTATTATATTCATTTATATGCCTGACATAAAATACCATTATGTCTCATGATATTCCAAATTATCATTCCAAATTACCAACAGTTTGTATTATTCATTTACCTTGCTATTAAGCCTCCCTATATTATTTCATCCCCCTTGCTTATCTCCCTTTCTGACTATATATCATAACTTAAATAATGAGCGTGAGGAAAGCCCTTCCACTCCGCCATAAATATTGCGCAGGGTTTGAAACCCCTCGCTAGCTAGCGTAACCCGGGCGGGGTGGCGGTGGCGAGGGTTCCGGGGGCGCAACGGGGTTGCTCGGGGGCGAGTCAAGTTCCCGGATGCCATCTGGTGGTGGTCGGTGCAAGCAGGAGCCACTGGTGCCCCGTAAAGTGCATAGCGCCGAAACGAAAGGAAGGCAGGAAGAAGGGAAGGTTGAGCCCGGGACGAGGGACCTGACGAGTTTCCTCTTCGACGAATCTAACCCTGGGAGCGCGCAGGGTTACTCATCGCGCGGGCGATTCGTTCGCATTGCCAGCGAAATAAAGTAACGTGCCTTCCTGCGCGACGAGCTGCGAGCCCTCCGCTTCCATCATCGGCGATCACGACGGGCGAGCACAATGTGAAACCACGAGGTGCTCGAGCAAACCCTGAGCCCGTCGTGCTTTCCCTGGAGGCAAATTATCCATCCAGTGCATCGGTTTGCTTCTTCCAACACCTCAACTTCGATAATCAAGAGGAGACCTGGACAGTTTGACATCGGATACGAAGAGAACCCTTCAAAACTGACAGAAGATGATCCTCGTTGATGATCAACGGGGATAAAGCGTTCCCTAAGAAGTCTACAGTCATAGATACCGTCGACGATACCTGGACAAAACGCACGAGGAATACGTGATTCGCGATGTGGGTGTCCTCGGCAGTGTGGTGATCGAGCCAGAATGTCAGTGATCGACGAAATCGACGAGGGGAGAGCATCGCGACGCGGATAACCGTCGACGGCCGATGGCAGCGTTTCGTCGCGAGTGTTAAAGTATCTTATCGCGTGCGAGGCTAGCGGTCGCGGTGGCGAGATATCGACCGCAGCCGTCGAATTAATCGTCGAAGGTCGCGAGTACCGCCTCGCTCCGCTGTCCTTCGCTCAATCCGATCGGCGATCCGACATTCTCTAGTCGATGGTCTCAGCGAAGGGCAAACCGATGACCATGGTCAAGCATGGATCCCCAGGCTACGTCGGTCGATTTACGAAATCACGAGCGCCTTCGTTGAGCCTCTCTGTTTCCCTCGATCGTATCCAAGCCTTTTCAAACGCTTCCAACTCTCGCAATTTTTTGAGAGAACGTCACTCGTGTTCGTCACAGTTGTGGCAAATCGCCCGAGCAATAAACAGCTTATGAATGAAAGTGAAGTGCCGAGCTCGTCCTCGTGCGTTCATCTTCTTTAAGTATGCTTGTCGTAACTCACTGTAGAGAGCAGACGATGCCCCGTGCGCTGTACCTCGGCGACGCGACTTCGCGAAAAATGTAATCGTTAAAAATCGATTACGACCGTCGCGCATCGATAAAATCGATCTTGTCGCGAGTACAGAAATCGTTATATTTACGAACAATCCGTCGCTGCCGATAGCTCAGAGTAGGCTCCAAGCTTTTCGCGATAGTGCTTGCACTTCCTTATCCACACGGTCGGGTAGATCGAACTCGCACCGGGTCTAAGGACTTCGACCGCCACGCTCCCTCGCTGTTTCGAGGCTGCGCGCGAGGAAACGCGTGGTTGAATCGAAGCGACCCTCTCCGAACGAGACCCACTGACCTATCGACTCGACGGGCTGCCACTCGAGGCCGTTCCAACTACCCCTCTTCTACACTTTCCACTCTGATGTTTGTTGTCGTTCTTACCCTTTTGGTCTACCCTTCAGTTCAATTTCTCCCAGAACGAAGAAAAAAATCATTCGTTTCTTTTATGAGCATATAAATGACGTTTCTTCTCTTAATATCATAAACTAAAATCGTTGGTCTCAAAGATTTTTAGTTCGCGACGATAATAAACGATCTTTTAAAAACTGTCCCATTGATTCTTCGTTATCACTTCCATGTCGCTTTCGACTTGTCAAATCTAATCAGATTCCACGAAAATGAACCCAAGTAAATGCTGGATCGCATATGGCGAAAAATCGATCAAAAACAGATGCAGCGAGTTCGAGATTCTTTCCGACACCGGCGCGTTGTGTATCGTAAAAGCGTACCAATACAAACCATTAATGACGATCTAAATAAACGTGAAAAAAAAAGGATCAATATTATCGATATAAAGTCACCAATCAATCACGAAAGACAAAAGATTAAGAGTAAGAAGGAAACATCGCGCGCTTGAAGGAAGATGCTTTAAAGAGGTCTTCTCTCTTTAAACGCTGAGAGACAATGATCCCGACGAAGAGATGCAAATAAATCCTGCAATAATTCGCACATGAATATTTACATATAGACGAGAGTATAATGGGATAGAAGCCAAAGCAAGTACTCGAGTAATCTCGAAAGTGACGACTGACTATTCAAACCGACTTGTCCGATTCATTCATCTCCATCTCGTCGCTGGCCTCAACGCAACGCAACAACAACAACGACGCTGTCTTCGACAGTTATTACACGTAGAAATGCCATAGCTCGTAATAAGGTATTTTTACTGAAAGCAAACACATCCGCGCGAGAAAAATGGCTGAAAGCGCACCGAGTCCGGGCAATGTGCATGCGAACAGTCCGCAACAGCAACAACAACAACAACAACAATCGCCGCCGCAGCAGCAGCAACAGCAGCAGCAGCCGCAGCAGCAACAGTCGCAGCAACAACAAACGCAACAGCCTCCAGATATAAGCAGTTCTCAGCTAACATCTCCGCCGATCACGGGAACAGGTATGACAGTGAATACATAAGAAGAATCGCGTGAGATTTCCTTTGATTTTACTGTTAGTTAATTTTTTACGTTTCATTTTTTTTTTATTACTGTTAAATTGCAGAAAATTGAAAAAATTAAGCAATTTGAATTTGCATTAAAAACTGCAACAAGAAAGAGAGAATGCAAATTATTAGGAATAGCAAATTAAAAATTTAAAAACGTTATTTTATCGTAAGTTTGCTTTCTATCAAAACGCGCAAACTTAACAAACGTTCAAAGAACTAAAAAAAAGAGAGTTAAAAAGCTTTTCATAATGTTTTTAGATACCTATATTGTTCCGATTTGTATTATTTTATCGATACATTTCAATTCGCAATGTTAACTAAATATTAGTTAGTTTTATTGTTATGAAACCGACCAAGGGCCAATTCGGAATTTCTCAAAGCATGCGCTCGTCAAATAATCGACGCGTGTCAATAAATCAGACCAAACATTTCGTATAAGCAAACATAGTAATCTTTTATTATTTACGTCGAGCAAATGTCCCGTATTTCGATCTGCCTTCTATCTTCTGACTCGTTTGTACCGTGTGAAGAACAGCGGTCGGATCCACGATCTCGCTCGCGTAATCGCGTAATCGCGTTGGCGTAACGCCGGGCCATTACTCCGCCAGCACGCGAATCGCGCGGCGAGACGGAGCGGCTCGCGATGCGCCGGTACTTGCTCGGATGACGAGGGACGGCGTGTCGGCTCTGGCTGCGGTGGCGGCGGCGGCGGCGATGACGGCAGTGACGGAGAAAGGAGCGGCGTGCAACGCGAGCGAGAAGGAGAGAACGCGAGTCGCGTTAGCGGATCTGTCGGTCGAGTAACGGAACGCCGGCGAGTACCGCTAGCACCGGCTCTGACGCGGTTACCGGACACCGTTACTTCGCCGCTGCACGAGTAGCCCCCACGTGCCTCTCTCGTCATCCTCGTCGCGCTCATTGGAGAGTGCCCTCACGGCCGAAGAGAGGGCATTCGACGGACACGGATATACGAAAAGATAGGCGGCCCGATGGGAAAATTCAACGTAGTTATGCAAGAAGACATCGAGACTTTTTGCTTTAATATATTGTTCGTCTCGTAATGTTTTGCAATATTATATTTTAGGGACAACCGGATATCAAGCATTACAGAATGGTTGAGAAAGAAATAAGGTTTTCATTGTTGAAACTTACGTGACTAGATTTTTATAATTTCCGTTTAAGTAAGAAGTGCGACTGTGCACTATAAGAAAACAGAACTGTGTGAGCTTTTCCACTTGCGATTATTAAAATTTTAATTGATAAACTAATAATATTGATTAAATGCATTAATTTAAAGAAAGAATTTAGGTATTTTTTATATTCCGATATTCACTGCCAGTTGCTATAATCTAAAAATCTATAATGCTCGTATGCTAAAGATTTTCAGTATTGACAACGAATATCGGCAGCTTTAATAATAATTATAAGCTGTTACAACAAAAGTAATACTCCGTTCTTTCTAATATAAGTATTATCAAATTCTTAGATATTAAAAATTTTAATGAAATTTTATAATCCTTTAAAAGTAATAATACTGACAGGAAAAGCTATTACAACGATATGAAATGTTCAATAGTTCTATCTTGGACGCTAAGTATTGATTTTCTTCATATATTTTAGACTGTTATTAGTAGAATATCATATCCGGTCACCATCCATTTTCCATCGCTCATGAGTAGAAAAGTAATGATTAAAGGAAGAAGGACATATTACTTTTAATGAAAGTAGATAATATATTATATTTGTATCGGTTGCAAACAATATTCTTTATTATACAATCAGTATATATTTATATTTAAACAAATTTATATGTATCTTTCGAAATTTTTAGAAAACATTTTTAATATTTCGAAATATATTTTACGTGTAATTTGCGTTTAAGATGCTGAGTATGCGTACTGTTTAATGCAAACAAAATTTCCATTTATCAGAAATTTAAAATTAACACTTTATTGATAAAGCTATATTCGACAGTTAAATTTATAGCATTTACCGTTACGTTTTATGTCTGAAGAAACGCTTAGGTGCCTATCTGTAGGATGTCGATGTAAATAATCGGTATTGTAGAGTTAATATTAAAATATAACGGATAACAAGACGTACTACAACGTTACATCAATATCGCTAGCCTGCCGTCTTATATGACGCATTAGTACGTCAATAGTCGGTGCAACACATTGATTTTATATGACGTAGCTGTACGTCAATGTGGTCGCTAGACGCGTAGATTTTACACGACACAGACTTTTTCTACCAACGGCGTTTAGCGGTAGCTAAGCTTTTTCTCCCCGTCTAGATTATAGCCGGCATTATGGCATAGAAGGAAATGAGTAGTCCGGTTAAATTACAGTTAATGGTGTTGGCGAATCCGGCCAATAATAAGATGTCAATAATCGGGAAGTCTTTGACTGCAATTATTTGCCAGGCTGGCAATTATCCGAAGATAATCAAGACGCAAAGAAAATTACCGTCCACTTAATCAGCACCATTAAAGGCGAGTAAACTTGCCGTCCGGCTTAACAGGCGTTATTAATCGAGATCCGCGACGTGGGGAGGATCTCGTCGCGACTATTAAGACGATGTTCGATGATGAGAGCTTGTCATCGCACCGAGACGAGAGGCGCCCGCCTTAGAGACACATCGAGCTCTCGAGGAGACGAGTTGCAAGCAGGGGTAAGGGCGTGAATACCGGTTAACCGGTGGGCAATTTTTCCTAGCAGACGTCACGACGCGTACAACAACAAGGTTCGCGCTACCGTTCTCGCGCGCGTTAAAAGCGCCGTTTTGATCGCGCGCGCACACCGTGTAAAATTACCGCGTAACGGAAAAGGCGAGCTACGAGAAAACGTGATCGCGTGCGCGAGCGCGTCCCGCAGGTCTAGGGGTTAGGAGGTCGAGCTCCTTGTCGTTTTACCGTTCGTGTCCGGGAGAACTACCCAGCGCATTCCCCGACGGAGTTGGCATTATATCGTTATTATTATTGTTGGCCTCAACTGCGCCGCATCGACCGGCTCCGTTAACGTGACTGATTGCGAGAATGATGCGATTTAAATCTGGCACGTAGTAGCACGACACAGGTTCGTGCCGTCATTGTCAGTTTCGATTCTTGCCGCTATTATTAATATTTTTAGAAAAATAATAGTCGTTATCCTTTATTGTTGAGCGTGAATTTTGCTCGCGTGCTCCTCTTTCCGAGAAATCAATATGCATAATGTAATATGCTCTAGTATCAGAAAACATAACAATTTAATTGTGCGACGATCTGATAAAAAAATCAATGCAAATTTTAAGTCAACATTTTTAGAAATCTGTATTATGAAAGAGATATTGCCAAATATATTTTTCTTTCGAGTGGAAAAATACGTCTTCAGAGTTTAATCAGTTTAAAAAATTCAAAGATATAAAATTGTAAAGTTACTTTTAGAGCATCTGCTGAATTAGATCGATATCGTTTAATCGCAATTAGGGATAGAGAATCTGTAGTCATTTGATGTGCGCGAATTCTTCAATTTTTAATTTTAGCAAATTGTTTCTACATGTAATATTTGAATTATAGGTGATAAAATTTTAAAACACGCGATAAAATCTTCTTTATTCCGTTCTATAATATTAAAATATACATTTTAATCAATCGCGTCTGTTAATCCAATCCATCTGTCGCGCGAGATTTGTGTCTTTAACGAGCTTACTCGGAGCTTTACGCGACAATAATATGTCCGAAGCCCCGCATTGCGTAAATCGCAAGCGACCATGGCATGTCTCGACTTCTTTGTGTAAAATTAATATTAGGGTCATTTTTTTAGACACATTCGGGAAAAAATTTTTTATTATCGTATAAAACGTCGCGTTTATTTCTCATAGCACAATCTTGATTTCTTATTTATTCAAATTAATAGCTATTCTCAAAGAGCTCCATAAAAAGTTTTAAACTCCTCAATTTCTTCCTCCTCAAATCAAAAAAGGAAAATGTCTAAAGATTTCATACGTAAGCAATTTCATATTTTCTTCCTCAACTTTATTTTCGTCTGGTCCGAAAGATCAAGGATGTAGAAGCTCTGGCAAAGTTTGAAATTTAAGCTCTTGGTAATCGAAAGTCTCGCAAGATTTCCTCCCACGTGTTTAGATCTCTCACAGGCTTCTCAAAATATTATACGAAACAAAAGAGAACGCACGTTTCCTTTTGATTTACTCCTTACTTACACCGCCGGTAGAGGCTCTCAAAGAAATTTTTTAAATCTTACTCCGTTTCTGAGTATCGTTGGAAGGAAAATTTGCCATTCTTCTCGAGGGCGAAGAGAACTTACCACCGCAAATAATCGCAAACGTGTGGCTCTTTCAGCCCTCGCCGACGTCTCTAAGTCAGCCCGCGCGTCCACTCGTCCTTTTTCTTCCCCCGACGTTCAGCGGCTATCCCCCGTTCGCGCGTACGCGAGTTACGTGGCGCGCGCGATGGCAGTAGGCCAAGGGTTCAACGACCTGCAGCCTTGCAAGGCCGGTCGTCTCGGCTCCGCTCGGCACCGCTCGACGCGGCTCGACGCGGCTCGACCCGACCGGCAGCGCTCGGACGGACCAGCCGCGCACTCGATCACTCGCGAACAGTATCGACCGCGTCGCGTTTCACGATTCGCCGCGAATTTATCGCCGACACTCGTCCTTACCGACGCGGCGGCTGCAGAGGAGCTACGGACACCACCCGTCGCGAGAAATCTGCAAAATGGTCATTAGAAGGAAGCTTTGTGTGATGAAAAGAGAGATGACGTAGAAATATACGATGACGATTTAATTTCCCAATTCATGCAATAATGATTTCAATGAGAATTGAAAAAATATTATATGACACGAAACTTACACGGAATGAAGTATGAATACGGTGACTATGAGAAAAATAAAGGCCCCCGCCACACCTTCTTCTACGAACAAGTGCAATGTAAATCTATTATCATTAATATTTTTTCTCTGAATATATATTTATATGAAAAAAAGGAAAATTTTGTAAACTAAAACAATTATATAAAAAAAACACATCTTTATTTAAACATTACACAAAATATACAAAGATGATAAAGACTGAAATATAGGACATTTTATAGGATTTTTCAGAAATGAAGGACAAAAGTGAGTTTTCAAGAGAAAAATAAATCTAGAGGTCACAAACCTAAAACAAAGGACTGTCTCTCTGTAATATGGGACAGATGGTCACCATAAGTAAGAGCAAGGGCCGAATAGTAAACTAATCATACATCTGTCTTTGTCTTATCTTCAAATTAGACTAGTTCAGATATAATTTAACTATTAGTTAGCTTACCAAGGTTACATTCCGAAACTTCCTTTTAAGGAAAAATTTTAATAAAACGCTACAGTTTACGTTACGGATAATATAGGCTTTTCAATAAAATTTTCCTCGGAGAAGTTTCGGAATGTAACCCAAGAAGTTGAAAAAACCGGATCTAAATCAATAGATACTCAATTAAATATTTTTTTTAATAGCGATTTAAAAAAGATACTTGTATAAAAATATGTAAAACGAAAAGTTTCGAAAGGCAGGCATTTCCGCCGCATATTGCGCATCAGTCAATCAACGGAGAGAAGAAAAAGGAAACATAGAACACGTTTATTCGCGCGGACGAATCTGGACCCTCGACAGGGAGAAGCGGAACGCGAGCGCTCGGACGAGCGCGTTCTCGCTCACCGATCCGCGCGGCGGCCGTTCTACTCGCGCGAGTGCGTCGAATCGGAACGACGCACCGCCGGTTGCGAGACGGAACTTCCGATTGCGACAGCTCCTCGCCGACAACGATCGCTCCTCGCGCGCGCGAGAGACGAGATGGCGAACGATACGTCGATCCTCCGCGCAGTTTCGCTTCGGAAAATTGCGCGGCGGTCGGCGACATTATTCTCGAAAAAATCAAAAAGCTATCTAAGCAGTAAGCAACTTAACCTTCAGTTGTGTCGTTAGAAAAAAAATAAATAAATGTATAATAAATTAAAATAAAAAATGGACTGCAGTCTTGTTAATAACTAGTTTTGAAATTTTTTATTTTTAGGGAATTTTTGCTTTCCATTTGAAACGTTTCTTTCATCGCCCGCGCTCAGATTCGTTCGTCGGCAGTTTCAGGCGATTGAAACAGTATTCATCGTCGCGATACATCGCGCTTAGAATCATTCGGCTGCGTTCGGGAATCGTCGACGACAACGCGCTTGGTAATTTCAAACGGTTCGGCTGCAACGCACTTTTCTGGTTAAACAAGGTATATTATTCGATATAGTACGAATTCTTAATAACTTTTTGGTTATCGTTGGATTAAACGTTATGATATTCGCGGACCATCGCGCGATCTTTATCTCTTTCTCTCTCTCTCTCTCTCTCTTAAGATGCTATTTACTTCTAACATTAATTCACGCATAACTAACCTCGTTTGACTTTCAAAGCCCATTTTTCCTACTCG
>VBVR01003069.1:0-19166 GCA_011638315.1 Tetramorium parvispinum | reverse complement strand
GGGGGGGGGAGAGGGGCCACATGCAGTTACAACTTTGATTCTCTCTTACCGGCCCCGTGCCTCCCTCGTGCCGGGATAAGGGACGACGCTTACGAGGAACGAGAGACAAAAGCGATCGCGTTAGAGAAAGATCGAGCGCACGCGGAGGAAGGAAAAAAAAGAACGAAGAAAGTACCCGAGGAAGAAGAGAGGAAAGAGATCTAGCTGGGGCGAATGTGAACTGGCGTAAGTGTAGGCGAGGGCATGCCTCTCCTACATCCATTTGTCTCGTTATAGTTTACCGATACAACGGATGAAATGAGCCGAGTGGACTTGCGTCGTCCACTCTCGAGAGTGTGCGATGACACTTTAAAACCACTTTAAAACTTCGGACCGGATTCGCACGTGCACGTGAAACGAAGGGAAAAGGAGTGGGTGGCCGCTTGCGCCGGAAAGGCGAAAGCGAGAGACGTTGCTCGCGTTGGAAATTTATTGGGAAATAATGGAACGCATTCGCTCGCTTTCTCTCTCTTTCTCTCTACCTATATGGGTCGTAGGCATCGCGCTCGCTCTCCCTCTTGCTCTCTTCCTCCCACGGAGACGGAATTCGCTTGGAGATGTAAGAGGCCGTACCCCCCTCTTATATATCCTTTATACCGGACAACCCTTTGAAGTCTAAATTGACCGTCGGTCGGCAACCATTACCAAGATCTTTTCCCATCCCACTCTTATTTTTCTTTTTCCTGGAACTTCCTCTTGTCTTTCCGGTCGTCTCTCCTACGCGCCTCGCATTGCTTGGTTTCGCCTCTCTTGACGACTTTCAAAGAATCGCCGTTGAGAATTGTGACGATGCCACTTTGGAGCCTACGTAACGATAAACTGTGCAACAAGTTTAGGTTTGTCGAGACGTGCAACGTAATTATAAAGTTGAACAACTAACAATTGCGCTTCTAACTTTTATACACTATGTGTATGACACGAAACCATTATAGATATATTTTTTTGATAAGATATTTTATGGTGACTTTTATTCTGCCAGAGAATAAAAGTAAGAATAGTAATAATTGAGGAAAGAATATTTTGCCATAGAAAATTAAAATATGTATATCGTTACGAGACAATAACTTAGTTTTTTCAAGACCTCAACGAGTTTTTCTTTTATTTCGGAGACATTGAATCTTTTTTTAATAAACCATTAATTTGGCTACTTTTGATCGTATGAGAAACCAATTACTGTACGTTTCTGCTACGTATACGACTGTGGAGCAAAGTTCGGTGCGGTTACAAAGTCGCAGCGGCGTAATTGAACCGGAAATAACAATCGACGATACGGCCGCGGTTAATTAGACAAATACAAATGAGCTTTATCACTGATCTTCGATGGTAGAGGCGCACAACAATTCCGTGATTATGAATCGCATTAACCTACACAATGGATGTTTTAATGTTGTTACGAATACTGTTTTCTTCACTGCTTTGTTTCGTTGGAAAGCACAGTGAACGGATTTTGTCATGTTAGATCTAATAATCGTCTAATTAATACTATTTATTTTACTTATTATTTTAATATATCAAAATTTACCCGATATATTTGTATTTCAAAAGACAAAAATGGATATAAATTTTTGTAGCGGCATCTCTTTCGTTAGCCGTTCAACTTCACGCCATAACCTTCACTCATAAGTTCTGATTACTAAAGTCGACACTTGCAATTTTTCCATATGAACATTAATATTGCACTTCTGATGAAAGCCGAGATTCGCGGCTGATTCATTTCAAAGGTCTGCGCAGATCCCAATTTGCCAAGGTACTCCGGACACGTACGCTCGCTCAGGGGCCGTTATTTCTAATAGGAGATTTTCAAAAGTTGCATCCGCGCAACCCTCCTCGTTAGAGGGTCAGTAATTGCACGGTAACAACGTGCTAAGATGCTGTCCGCTGGAATCGACCGGACGACCCTGAGATGATGTCGGCACGAGAGAGGAGCGTGCGATAGGATGGTGGTAAGTTAACGGGTGGGTGACGAGGGGGATAGGTCGAGGAGAGGAAGCGGAGAGATGGGGCAGAACGTTATCACTGGAGATCACGCTAATCTAACGCCTTCATCCCCTGCACGATCGTGCAACCCTCGGCCTGATCCGACTTGACTTTTTGTAACGACTTCTTCTTCCACCACCCATACTGACTTCTTCCTCACCGCACCTCGTCCGAAGCCCCTTCCAACAGTAACCCAGCTTTCATTCCAATCCACAGCTAGAAGAACCCATCCCCGTAATTATCCGATAAGCGAAAGGGAACGCTTGGTTATCCGGCGGGCTGTTGATACATAGGACGATCTCCGGGTCTGTTTCCAATTACGTCGTGGGACAAGAGAAAATGACTGAATTCGTTCGCCTTGGCTTTATTTTCACGTGCTTCTGCGTTATTTCTTTCTCTTTTTTTCTCTCTCTCTTTAGTTCAGTTAATGCGCGTGGTTGGTGTATTGGCAAATGAGTTCCTTTGACAATCTATTTCAGAAAGCTTTTCCATTAAGTATATTGATGTATCTTTTTTTATTTTACACTCTTCAAACAAATTTTTCTTTCGTATTTTATACATTTTCCTTCCCTATTTTTTACAATTTTTAACCGTATTTAATTCAATTTCAATGAGTTTTAATCTTGTTATTGATTGTATGCGGTTATATGAACATTGAATTGAGACGTCTATTAATTTTTTCCGACTATATTTGTCTTTTTCACTGTAAAAATATCATTAAATTAATAGCACATTTTTATTAAAATAAACACGATACAAATATTTAATATTCTAAATTGAAACTAATCAAATTAAATTGATTTTAGTATTTCGTCACGCATTCACATGAAACATTATTCAAAATATTATAATTCAAAATGGGAGTCTCAAAGATTGAAATGATTGATTCTCGATAAGCACAATTTATTTCACGCTATCCACTCCGACAAGAGATGTCAATTGTATAACCAAATCATTAAAATCGATTGAGGCAACGGTAACAAATCGTTCGCTCGAAGGATCACCGGCCAATAAATAACGTTTACGTAACAAATAGTCGTATTACGTGAACCACGTGGGACCTTTTGCTCCCAATGAACACAATCCACATTCGAAACCCGGCCGGTACCGTCACGATGTTATCGTGATAATCGACGTTCGATAATATCCTCCAATAAATTTACTCTGATAACAAAGAGGATTTATATTATTGAAGTATCGTGGACTATAAACGCCCGTTTCGACGAGACTCTATGGAGCCAATTTATTCTCCCTTTTACATTTATCTAAATTCATCTAAAAAGATAAAATACGATAACATTTCAAAATCCTTTTATCCCATTTTTAGGAAAAATTACATTTTTATAATATAATGTTGCGTAATAAATTATATTATAAAATTTTTATAATATAATAATATTATGTATAATTTCGAACAAATCATGTGTGCCTGCTTATTTGAAAAATATCGGGAAGTTCATTGCAAGATATAGCAATAACAAATACACACGGTGTCAGCTGATACCGTTTCATTCGGAAGTAGGAATATGTAACGGGTAATAAAAGATGTAATGCTAGATCCGCTGGTATTGGCGGTAAAACGCGACAGGATAATAGTTTTTCCAGTTGTAAAAATGTCGATACGATGCGGTTTCTTTGCGGACGTTCTGGTCACACCAATGTCGCGGGGATAGTCTAGGTGTGATAGTTTAGCAACTACATCTGCACGTATAAACTTTATGAACTGTCTTTATGATCACATAAATGTTTCATGTACACCCCGGGGTCTTTACAACCGGCTCGTTCCGTCTTTACCATCGCCGATTTTTTCCGCGAACCTGAAAGTTGCTTCGTATTAAGAAGTATTCGTGATAGGAAACTGATAATTGTGTAGCCGACAGAAAAATATAATAAAATTCAATTTAATATTAATAATTTTACGACAACTGCTTAGATAGAGCATCTTAACGATATTTTCCGCTAATCGGTCAATACGTCAACTGCGGAAGCTGCGTTTGACAAACTCTTTAGTGCCTCTTAAAGTATTGTCATCATTGGGCTTAATCGCGTAATAAAATGTTTTTGTCCCCTTGTTTGTCTAGGCGCTTTCCCCAGCTTTCTCAGGGTTTGCACAGGGAGAAATAAATAAATCGCTGTGGCGCATCGCCAGCTCTTGCTTTCTGCCTTTCCTAGCATTTTTCTCCACCCTTTTCTCTTTTCCGACTACAATTTAGCGACGAAAGGCCAAGGATGACGCTTGGTAACTTTCCTTTTCCTTTTCAGATGCAGCGATTCGCAGACTAATATTCGATCTCAATAAACGATAAATTGTACGAGAAAATAAAGAGTTGTCTCGCACATACGGAATCTTCAAATTCGTGTATAAATAAACAAATATGTAATTACATCGCGTGGTAGTTTTCCTGAAATTTCCGCGGTGAAGATTAATGAACTGACATTAAGAACGGTTAAACGGTTCGCAACTTCGCAAGGCGTATAGAATATTGGGAAAAAACTTAAGGCAAGAGGAAAGCGGGAGTGGAAACAGGATATAAAATACGGTGATGTGTGCCGTTTCAAACCACGGTGGAAAAGCGCTTTTAAGAGGCACTTACTGTTTTAACTTTTACGCGCTCGTTAAACCAATGGCCGAGCCCAAACCGGGCCGACGGCGGTGTGTACCTACTTCTCCGCCTTACGCATTTAGTTACAGCTTGTTACGACGAGGAATATCTTCGTTTACATGACGGCGCTGCGAAAAGCGAAATGGCCACGTCTTACGGAACCGTTTTACAAAGCAAGCTGGCTCGAGAGGAAATAAAATCATAGCCTTTGCCGCGCGAAAACACCAGCGCGCCGCGTCGAGTGATTTTTGCCGGGATTTCGACGTTATCGAGGCGAGGAGAGTTTCTCATTTGCGTTTCAAATTCTAACGACGCTATCGACCTAACTTGAGAATACTTGGCGCGAGGGATATTATCGTTACTCTCGGACAGGATTAATAAAGAGAGGCGTCTCATTTTGTACTGCGATTTAACGAAAAATCTTCCGATGCGAAAAATCTTCCGGTCCCTTATTAGCTCGCATAATTATGATATTCTAACCGCATCAAATGCGCTTAGAATATCAAAGAATTAAATCTTTGTTCATCACACACGTATACATATAGATTTGTGTAATGTGACTTTATTGAAAAAAAATCTCAATTTATGTTTACGTATAAAATATAATTTATTTGTATTTATTTTTTAAATAAATTTTAATCCTGTTGAATTAACATTTAATTCGCATGTTACATGATCAAATTAATTAATTGAATTTTAATGGCAAAAAAGAATTTGGTTGATATATGTAAAATTAAGTCAATAGCAACCGATGAAAGCATTTTTGGCTAGAGATGAGCTAAAAAAATCAATTGTAATCGCTCTTTTGGGCAATACCCGAGCTATCGCAGTGCGGGAACAGAGAACGCGAATCGATGCGTAAACGTGGGGCTTCAAAGTCGAATCAGTTTAGGTCGCCAGTCCCATCGAACGAATCGAAATCGATATTGCACGGCCAGATCCCGTCGAGTACTGCCGATCGGTTAGCTGAAAAGAGTCACGGACGCGGAAAAACAGTTGCAATTTATTCAATGCCAAATCGCGGTGAGGCCGTGTCGACCCGCTCCGCCCGTTAGAATTGGACTCTATCGGGCCATAACAATTATTAGCATTGCGACGCGGCGTGGAAGTGGCACAATAATATGCATAGAACATAGAGGGCTTACAGCATTTCCATTACATTAGCCCTCGCACGAATGCGCGAGCGCGCCAAACGATCCGGAAATAAAGCGGAATTGCATATTGGAAACTTGGTTGCTTGGCCCATAGCCAGCCGAGTGCCTCCTAATTCTGTCCTTTGGAAAAATCGACACTTTATTTATGCGGCATTTTCGTGAGTTTGTCAGCGCGGCGGATCAACGACCAATCTGGAGACCAAAAAGCTAAAGAGTTACCTGAAAAAGAAACCTAATTAGTATTTATGAAGACTGAAAAATGAACAAGTATAAAGTAATAAAGATATAAAAAGTAGAATATTGCAAAATATTATGTAAAATTTTTGTGTTTGTATACAATTGAGTAATATTTAGTTAAATATGTCGCGTACAGACTTTTAAGTTACAAATAACTTGCGATTTAATCTCGCGAGATTTAGCATCGATTTCCGAGCGCCGCTGTCCATCGCCAGCAGCAAGAAGTCGTATTGTTTTGAAGTGTTGGTGCTTAATCAATCACAGTTGTGCCTGCGGAATTGCAAGCCAACAACAAAACATTGATGCGTGCAATTAGAAGGGAACCGACAAATCGCCTGCCGTGCCATTGGTTTGTCGTAAACTGGTAATTAGCCGCATCTATTCGGTGAAAGCACTAACACGCTCCATCACCGATTTAATTAGTCTATAACTCTTGCGCCAGAATCAGGATTTGGGCGCGCGCGCGCGCGCGGGCGTTTCTATACGATAACATAAATTATTATCGAACCGAGACGCGTTAATCTGGTCCATCTGCCATCGGAACGACACGTTTTACGTTCTGTCAAACGACCTGTGTCAATTCAAGAGAACACTGATTTAATTGAGCCCGCAAATCGACATGTCGCCCGTTAACGAGCATTAAAACAATTCAAGATTGCTCCATTGAAAAAAGATTCCAATCTCTCAAGAAATTTCTGCGAATTTCTGCAAAATCCCTGGGAATTACGCGCGCGGTCAATTCGCACGATGAAAGAAAATCGCGCGATTTCAGCGAAGTTTCAGCAGACACGGATATTTCTTTTGATTCGGCGTGAAGCGAAATAAATGAAATCGTATAAAGTAACGACTAATAGACTATTTCACGAGATGGAACGTTGAAAATCCGGTGCAAGAACCTTGAAATGTTATCTCGAAATCGTTTTCTCAACTATTCGCGTTTATTGATCCCATACATAATCGGTTATTGTTTTATATAATTTTCCGGGAAATATGTTATTCGACGATTCTCGTGTTTTTAGGTGAGCTTGACAGTTAATCGGATCGACATGGTACAGTCGATTCCAAGACTGGTTCGATCATAGTTATGAAAATGCTGTATTGGTGATTTTCCGCAGATTCTCGATTACTTACGATGCTTTTCAATGAAAACCCATTTGCCGCAGGATCAGCTCCTGGGCTATGTCCAGAATATTCTAATAGCGTTCGCGGCTATCAGTGCAATTGCCATGGCTGCTATTGGCAGAATCCGATTATATCATCGACGTATATCGCTGCAAGAAACCGGACAATACAAGCGATACACTTTTTAGTCGTATATTTATTAATTGTCCGTGCACATAGCTGTATATATAGATTGGCAAGACCTAGTAAATACTCCGAATCCAACAATATGCCGATAATCGGATTAGTAACGATATTGCATGTATCTCTAATTCGCTTAATCTTCAAACATATTTATCGAGCCGAAATAGTATTCTTTCATTAATCTGTTACATCTTTATAAATTTAAAATATATTATATATACTTGTTTTGAATTTTGAGATAAAGTACTGCAGTTGTAAAGAGGTAGAAAGATTGGATTATTAAATTAAACGATTTTTCCCAGCGTTTTCTCCGAGCGTTGCATTAAAATTGACATTTTGCAACAGCGATGAATATTTGCACAAGCAGACAGCTTTTAAAAACCTTCAGACATGTAGATGAAAAGGAGTACTTACGCTTTATTTAGCGCAGTTTTCAAACGCGGTGTATTTCAAAGCAGGTACCACGCGCAATCCCGATGACTCTCATCGAGAGTTTGTCGGTACGAACTCGTACAAAGTATCTGTACTCGTTGTACAATCGGATCGGGAAGCGTAATCAAACGCGGTATACTGACTTTGCGCTGCGTTTCTCTTCTCTCGCGAGTCTCTCCATCAGAAACTAAAGGTGTAACAGACGGAGCGAGAGAGAAAGAGAGATCTGCAATGTGACGATATCTCCTGAAGAAAGACAGCGTCAAGCAGTCCAATAGGACAGCAACGTTCGCGCTCTCGAGCCACAATTCCGTGCGAATAGTTGGACTAATCCCTTTCTCGTCCTGCCGCACAGGACGCTCTTATCTTCTAGTCTGCGTCTCTTCTGCCCCTTCTCTCATCTCTCTCTCGGCGTCGAAGTCCCTAATAGAATATCCGCGTATTCTCAAGCGGGGGCGGATTCACATGCGCGGATTTAAACGCATGGACGTGGACCGCGCCAGATGCGCACACAGGCATACGCACGCGAGCGAGCGAGCGAGCGAGTTTCGGCTTCAACAAACTTTGCCCGTAGAATCCGTACGAATGCGCATCGCCCGGCCGTTGTCCTTTGTCATCGCGTGTGGGAGGACCGTGCAACTTCCTGCCTTCGACACACGGTAAATTTCGTCTCGACCAAGCGAGCCCGGCCGGTTTCAGAGAACGTATGACAGTACGTTGTTTCATGTTGCTAATGCCACCGCGCGAATTAGACTTTCGTTCGGACGAGCGAGTTCAACTGTCGAGGCAGTAGCAGTTATCACGTTTTCGCATTATTTCGAACGTTTGGTCGCGAAGAGACATTTGTTAGTATTCTCTGATTTCGCCTTTCAATATCATGGACCTTTTCAACGCGGCGTATGCCGCTTTCTGCATCGGTGTTTCTCCTACTGATTTTCTTTTGTTCTAAACATTTATTTACCGATGCAAAATTTATCGCGAAAGCTGCGCTTTGAAAAATGTATTAGCAATGTTAGATATTTTAAGATATTATTTCAGCAGTGGATGTATTTTATGAGCAGTTTAATGCAATTTATACGATTTGATGTTAATCTATCTTTTTAATTACATAAAATTCTTTACCTTAAAGATCAATGAAGACATGTCTTTCAAACGACAAGAGAGAAAAACTATGGGAACAGAAAGAGGGAAAGGGATAAAATGGAGGGTTAGGAAGCCAAACATGCGGGCGACTGATTGCTCAGACAACTTGGAATCTTTCTCTGGTTTCATTACGATAAATCTTTCATCAGGGTAGAAATTTCTTTGTACAATCTATCATTCAACTTAACAATATCATAATTTTTTTAATGGTTTACACTTGTCAAATGCAAATGTCATTACGGGCAAATCTAATTGTCGGTAAAAATAATGTTTCGAAAACTTTTTACGTTGGTTTTATGTTAGTTTTCGTTTTTTCAATAGAAAGCTCATGCTTAAGAAGCTTATAGAATTATCATTTTTTACTTGTACAATAATTTCGACGATTAATTTATAAGTGAGGTAAATCTCGATCAATAACACCGTTCTTCGAAGGATCATAATTAACTCGTTGGAAATATGACTGCAAAGAGTCTTTTGAACTTTTCGAATGAGTGAGATTAAAATAGATGTATAATCAATAGAAAAATCAGCAAACATCCGTAAATAGAAGAATATTAAAGAGTAGCAAAAAATAAAAAATGTAATCGATAAATTCCATGTATAAAATCTAAATTTTTATTCCTTTTGAGATTTATCGGCTTTTTCTTTCTTTCCTCATGATGAAAGGACAAAGTCTTTTTCCTTTATGAAAGAAAGATTCCTCGTATTTTATATTATTTAAAGTACAAATATATTTATTTATTATTTGATTTCTTAAATAAATTGTACTTTTACCAAATTTGAATTTTATATACCAGTTTAATGTTAGAACAAGATTACGAAACTATACGAAGGTTAGATTAATGCCAAATATATTTTATTTACTCGAAAGATTTGAAAAATTCTTGATACACTTCGATGATCATACATTAAAGGCAATCGTTTTAATGGGTTTTACGCAACATTGTCGGTGACGCGGGCCGAAGCGAAATATGAAAAGTAAATG
The DNA here is from genome assembly GCA_011638315.1 of Tetramorium parvispinum. Lineage (NCBI taxonomy): Eukaryota > Metazoa > Arthropoda > Insecta > Hymenoptera > Formicidae > Tetramorium > Tetramorium parvispinum. The sequence goes on along the minus strand of VBVR01003069.1, from coordinate 9,291 downwards.
TCCGAAGCCATCCGTCAATTGCCGATGCGAGTAATATGACGAAAGCTCGATATCAACCAATTTTTTTTGTCTCTGTCCATACGAAAATAGAAGGAAGCGTGAGAGATTACGGGGTGACGGCTGCAGCGCGGTCTGTCGGAAAGAGGATGGAGGTTTCCACGTCGGCGCTCATGGTGCATCGTCCGATCAACCGGAAAACGTCCAAACTCACAATCGGCCCCGTGTGAAATATTTCATTCAGTAGGAACTTTTCCCCTCGGATTTCTCTGATACTTTCTTCATTCTTGACGCTCTTGCGTTATATCGTAATCCAAACCTGCGTAGGCTGATTTCTATACGTAAATTATGATAGACAAATATATATATATGTATATGTGCTATATACAAGAGAAGATAGGTAATAGGTAAAAGACCAGTAGGAAATCATTAACCTGCGCACCCTTCGGATTGACGCGGTCAACTGGAAAATTCGGAAACCAGTCCTTTACCCTCGTTATCGCGTCCATGCGACCGTTTCCGTACATTTTGCGCCGATAAACACACGGAAATTAAATGCCTCTCTGTCGATTTTGCCTAAATTTCCTTTACTCCGGCAAGAGCAGCGGTAAAATTAACTAAACGAGTTGAACGAAGACGTGATTGGCATTAGTAGTCATTAGTTCTTTACCCGTTCCCGTTTTACATTCAATCCGCATGTACAGCATGATTTTTGTTTTGCATTTACTTGTGCATTTGCTGTTTAAATAATCAAATATTAAATTATCAAATTACTCTAAATCGTCGATAATTTATGCGACTTTTAAAGTTGATTATATGTATATAAGCTTTCATTTTTTTACAAGTATTAAATTTAATGCTACAATGCATATTACATTGCATGTTACAATACAGATTTTATTTTTCTTTTTTAAATAATTGTAGTAAAATACAAAATGCATACTAAATGGAAAAATATCATTAATATACAAATAATATCAATTTTATATGCCGCATATACATTGAAATTAAATACATAATTGTTATAGCTAACACTGAACTGGCATTATTTATCAAATAATAGTCTATCAATATCTCTTTTATTTTTTGTTCTAAATTTACGCGGTAGGAACAAGCCGATCCTTCGTATTTATTACGATACGAACAGAGCAGAAATCAATTGGGGTGGAAATTTTGTTGCGAATAACGTCGATCTTTCTGAAGCGTAAAATCCGAAAGAATCACAGCGCGGGTAAGATCCATTTTTTCCTCTGGTGCCACGGGACTTTCCTTACTTTATCGTTATATTAGGCGAAAAAAGGGGGATAAGGGCGGACGGTCCGAGCAGCGCTTGGACAGGGCTTATCTTCACCGTTTGCAAAGCCTTGCTTCATTCAGTGTATGTAAACTATATAAACTGCCCTCGAGGGGTGCTCCGAAAGACCGGCCAATCGCCGTCGATCAGCCGTACGGCGTAGGACCTTCTCTCAGTAAAATTGTTGAGCCTCGTGATTCGAATATTTGTTACGTTCGACCGAATCACTTCTCGCCTCGGTGATCTCGGCCGTGCCCCGATGTTTGTATTGTTTATTTAAATAAAGCACTGTCCGACATATGTGGTCCTTTACGTGTGACACGGGTCTAGTTGGTCTCTCGCATTTAACGATAGTAAATCCGCCGTGTGATTTCGACCCCCGAAATTGACTAATGAATAAACGTGTTGTCAGTCAGATACTAGGAACTTGCCAACGTTTCGTTACATTATACAAGTATGAAGCAATAAGTTTTTTTATATATTTCGTTACATGTAAAATATAATATAAACTAATATCATACTTCTCATATACAATATAACGTAATAATTTGATATGCTATACATTTTCCGCTCATAACAGGCCAATGGTGAGGCAAGTAAAAGGGAATATATCTTGCGTGGCATGAAAGGCTGCAAATAACGCCTCTCGCATAATTTCAATCGTTTCTTCGGCGACGGTACGAAGAATAAGCGCATAGTGTCGGAAAAGAGGTCACGTCGAGTTGCTCTCGCAATCGTCATCTCAGATCAATCACGGAATACGGGTAACGTAATCGGAAAGTCCTTTATATCTCCGACGAAACTAAGTTCCAAGGCAATTTGTGTCTCTCTTTGTAAGGAGTAGGTAGAGACGACGAGGGAGAAGCGAAGGAATCGGGCTGTGAGGGTGAAGAGGGCGGGCTACAGCTACGACAGAAGTAGCGACTTTGCATTGCTCGAAGCTCAGCTCAGACTACTTCGCCCTAACGCAAGGAACCGGGTCTCTTCCTTTTTCCGCCCCCCTCGTGGTCCTCATCTTGGTCCGCTCTCCTAACACGTGGCCCACCCATCCTTTTTTCCCTTACCTGCCATCCTTTGCCTTACCCGCCCTCGTCCGCAATTCCCTCCAATTCTTTCCTCGAAACAAGTTTGTAAAACGCAATTTTCTTGTAGGTTGACAAGTCATCTAATCGCACGTTGGAGTATGCTGTCTCTCTTCTCGTCTTTGCTCCTTCTATCCGCAACGTACTTTTCATTTCTCTCTCGTTCTTTTGCTTTCTCTTTCTCAATCAAGCTCGTGCCATTTTTTTCTCGAGTACTAACAATTCTTCCTTCCCGCTACATTCACACCGACGATCATGGTAGGGCGACAAATGATTTAACAAGGGAAATATCTTTTTAGAGCTTCCTTAAGAGCATAAAACATTTCTAAATATTTGCAATTTATAAATACTTATGTATGTAAAGCTATAACATGAGTGCTATATAAAAAGATAATTATAGGTACATATATACGTCACACTATGTCTCCGTATTGATAATAGTCCAATTAAGACGTAATCTATATAAATGGTTTAACTCGCCTTCTCAGTAATTCATGTCGATCTCACATATTGCCGATATGAATGATTAATCGATGTTCCTTGAGGTATTCGCGATCAAAGTTCCATGCTCCTTACTATCCGTTTCTACCTGAGCTGCGGGACGATCACATCGATGGAAATCGATTCCTCGAATCCGACTATAATACCATTTTGGCCCGCATTTGCACTATCGACGACGTCTGCACGTCACTCGACGTTGAATTATACGATTAATCTCTTACCGAAAATTAGGTTAGCAAACTGAGATCACAGCGGATGTTCGAATAGTTTCATAAGGAAGAGAGAAAGAGGAAGTGCAGTTTAACAGGAACGAATTAGGGGAACGAAAAGCCGCGAAATTTCCGAACGTCCCAACTTTGGTTTTTCCTTAATTAATGATACTATACATTTGTCAATTTCGCTACGGTCTACATGCTGTCGATACCGAATCGATATTTATAAATTTTATAAAATTTATTTGTTTATAAAGTTTATTTTTTATGTGGTTACGAGATATGTGCTGATAAGCGAAATTTGTTTTCTATATATTTTTTATATATCCCTTTATACAATTTTTGTAATTCTATTATTCTAGTAAACTGAATCCGATACATCAACACAAATTCCGATATCCGATGAGGAAAAATCCCACGATGATAATCGAGCTTTATAAAACACGTTAGTGTCGTCATTTGAAACGTGCAACAAATTCGTAACTGTTAAAAATAATTCTTAATAAATATAAAGATGTTATTATGAAAAGTTTTCGTACGGATAAATTTTTATATTATAATTATTTTTTATAATTCGATTCAAAATTGTTTTATAATTTCACACTAGGTAGTATTTTTTCGTCGTATGCATTTTGTATTTTTCTATTTACTACTTTGATCCATATAATATTCAAAATACAGTATCTATTTAATATAATTTGTTGTTCCTTACATTTTCTACGTGACTGACAAATCGCAGTATAGAATGCGTCTCGACGTGAATATCTACAGTTAGCAAATTGCATTTATTTGCTCCTATTCGTTATAATATCGTTAAAACCTTATCAGGCATCATAACTGATCCCTTTGGAATCGAGCTGAGCCAATTGCAAACAGGTGTAGGAAACAATGAGAGTCTCGTGTCTCGGTTAAAGAAGAAGAGTAAGTAGCGTAGTGTATAAGAAGAGTAGAGAGAAACGACGGAGGAGGGAGGGAGGGGGGCATTTCACCGATTACAGGGCGAATCTACAGCAGGATCCCTTTCATGCTCTCGTTCCGCGAACGAAGTCAAGTAACAATTCCGGGATTACGGCGCTCCCGAAATGAAATTTCATTCGCGAGTCCCCGAGGAGCCGCGCGTTTCAGGGAGAGAGCGGATCTCCGCCTGCACGGCCGCCTCTTCTAGCCACCGGTTGGAACCAGTCGCCTCCAGTCTCTTCCAATTTTCTCTTCGTTTCGAGAAAAGCAGCGGGAGGTGCGCCACCAGGGAGTTTACCGGAAGGATCTCGTCGTGGGACGATATTATTCCTTATCTTCCCGTTCTCCCTTGCCTTCCCCTTCTCTCTCCTCTCTCTCTCTCTCTCTCTTTCTTTCACTCCTTCGCTTCTCGGACTCGCTCTTTCTCGCAGGCGGTAAACCTCTTGTAAAGGACTTTCGCGGCACTGTCTTTAGGCTCCGCTCGCGCAACTTCATTTCTTTCCGCCGCCTTTCTCGTTCTTAAATGATTGACGCGTAATCAGCGCGAGGCGCAAACAGATAATTCGCGAAGATTTTACTTGATGGAATGGCGCGCGCCTAAACTTACGATTTACCAGTCTATCTTACTTTAATCGCGAGCTGAAAATCGCAAAACAAAATTGCGAACTGTCGAGTAGCGGCATCCACTAGAGTAAATGTCTCACGGAAATCCATTGGAAAGAGGAAAGATCTACAGAATAGAGATACAAAGATTACAAAGTTTCATGATCATGAACACAAATTGTCGTAAAATTGAAATTTCTAAGTTCATGAATGTGAAATCAATTATGTCGCGCAGCGAGGGCGAGTATTTCAATCGTCGACTGGAATTGTTTCGATGTATGTCAGTGATCTATTTTAAGAGTAAATTTATACGTGCCAGTTTTGCGCTATCGGTACCGCTGTAGCGCTAACTGGAGGAAACAGAAACGAATGGGCGCCGCCGACAGGCGTACACTGCATGAAATAGAAACGAAGCGGAAGTTAATCGCTGCCACGGCGATTTGTTCCGGGATTATTTGGACAAATCGAGATAACTGCCGCTTGTCCTATATACAAGCGTAGTAGGCGTAGTAGCTCGTTGATTAGCGTACCACAGCACCGAGATAAGCGGCCTAGCCGTGACGATATAGTCAGCTAACCGATCCCGGTTCTCCTATAGAACGTTTCACACGCGATAATCTGCGTTATTACCGCAACCGCCTACGATCTTGCATAATAGTTTGAGTGCACCGTATACCGGGTTCAAGTGTATCGTACTCAAACTATTCTCAAAATCGAAGAACAGGCACGTTGAAGTAATAAAATAATATCTAATATCTATTTTATTCTTATCACTATTTAATTTATTAATTATTTATCATTACTATAATATCATTACTAAGAAAATACATTATTTAGATTTATATTTTTAAAAAATAAAAAAAATTCTTATAATTTTTTATTCAAATTTGCACTTTATATAAAAAAATACGTAGATAAAAAAGATTTTTGATAAAGCAATACTTAGAGACGCTTAAGTATATCAAGTGGAAACTACAACAATATATATTAGCTTAATTCTAATCACGTAAATTATGCTATTGGATTACATCGTAATTATTTTTCGAGTAAAGATAGAATTAACTCATTTTCTTGAACTATAAGTAATTTTAAAAAGCTTAAAAACGATCGAAACTGGTCGATACAGAGTTTAACGTTTATTCTTTGAAGAAGTGACTTACTTGCGGAAAGTATACGCATGAATGCAATTTAGAATGTGCCTGTTATAGATCGGCCGATGCTTTAGCCCGGCGTGACGTAGATAGGAGGCGAACAATAATTGATCGAACCCCTTAAGCTCCAGCTATAAGCTCATGATCCTGTTATTCCAGATACGCATGGGCGCTGATAGCAATATAAACTCACCTACGTTCCGCGAAATACGTATATTCTAATCAAAGATTTGAGCGCCGAGCTCCGAAGAACCAACTGGAAAGCAATTTTATTGGATTGCGTATCGAAAAAAAAGAAAATATTGTATGTTTTGCAGCGTCGCATGAAATAGAGTTTATCGTTAAAATTTGAGATACAATATCATTGAGTCACTTTTAATATGACTGTTATATATACATTATATAAAGTCGCATTTTTAGTCTCTCGTTATCTTCATTGTGGTAGCGAAAAAAATGTAACTATTTCGAAATACATCTCTTAAAGTAACATAAAAAATTTATTTATTTGGAACAACCGCGTGGTTCCGTGCAAACAGCTATCGAATCGTTGCTCAGCTAATTCGTTTCAGCGTGCATTTATAATAAAACGTGCGAGCAGATGCGTGCGGACACGATTGTTAGATTTTTAAAATATTGTATTGTTATTTTTGCTATAGCTCCGCGCGGTATTTGAGTCGCAGTATTGTTCATGACACGTCGGAAACTACCGGTGACCGCGTGCACGTGCGGCGATAACTCGTCGCCATTTTTTCCTCTTTCCCAAAACAGATGCAGGTGGAAAAATGGTTGCGCGAGCTGCAGGGAAATGTGGAAAACTGGGTCTCGCGATAAATCAACGATAAAGCGCCGAGCCAAATATAAATTCTATCCGACTGCGGTGGCATCGTGCACATATTTGTATCCCGTGCCTATATGTGCGTGTGCTAGGGAAAAAAAGATTATAAACGCGTTACCATCCTCTACTTTGAACGTCGGCCATGGTCACCACATGGTTCAGCATTTTAGGTGGCCGGTGGGTTTTGTCGATCCGCGCGCGCAGGGAATAGATGAAAAAGAGCGAATCGATGCGCGGCGCGGTACAAAAGCATCGAATCGTCGACAGTCACTCGACCGTGAACCGAAATGGCCATTGTTATTCATTTAATCGCAGTAATTCGTTTCACCTTGCGGTGCAGTTGCGCCGGCAATAGTAATAATCACAGGGTAACATTGTATTTGCTGGTAGCGAGAAACTCGATTCGGTTGAATGAGATAAAAAAAAATCGTATTTTTTCTATCTTGCCGGATGACCTATTCCAAGATTTAGTAGTACAATAATGTACGTACTGCCGCGCGGCATTGTGTATAATACTACATGGAACGTAAACTGTCGCATGTCGGCTTGAAGACGCGCTAAGTTTCTAGGATTCACAAATCATCGATTTATAGTTACCAAACAGGATGATGAGCGAATGCCTACGGGCGTAATGGGCCCCCGCAGCCATAAGCGCCGGGACGCTGACAAGATTTGCATGACAGTACCCCGTCATTACGCGGGCTCGCCCAATCAAATGTCGAGCGCACACCGTTTGCTCATCGAGTGTTTATTGCCCATGCCCTATGTGTATATACACACATAGATTTGCTTCTACGAGAACGTACACATTGCTTGGTTGCATTAATAATCCGTCACTTCGTGGTGCGACATGTGGACCAAGAACACGAATTAGCATTACTTAGGATGTATCGAACGTCAAATGCGTTTCCTCTACACACGGTTCCTTAGACACCAAATGCCAGTAGAATTAACTCTCCGTTGGCAATCTGAGTCTTTTAAGACCCGAACGAAATTACTTTTTCCCGAATATCTCTTGTAAATTTCGGTTTGTATAAACAATTGGGTTTAAATTTGATTTTAAAACTTATCGGATATTGTAGTAGAGAAGTTGAAATAGGTAATCCAAAATGATTTGAATTTTTGGAAAGCCTAAAACATAAAAATAATATAGGGTGAACTTAAATAATTTAGTTTGCGTTAATGAAAAAAAAGACTGTCGGGGGAGGGTTAAGAAATAGATGCAATTATAATACGCGATGCAATTATAATACGCGATGATTGTATCGTGAAAAGATATTTAAAGGATTAACCTAATATTTTTGTACAACAATAGTTTTCCATGCGCGATGTGTTAACGAGATATATCGAGCCTTACTTATCTCTTCATATTTCTTGAGTTTAAGAATATTCGAGGTAATGGTTCAATAGAGAGACTATTTATCAAAGGAAACAGAATACACAAATCAAGATGGTGAGGCGCTCAAGAAACTCGACACGGCAGGTCGCTTTCCAGACGAAAAGAATATTAAGTGAAGGGGTTAAGGTTATCTTGGACTGAAAGTCCATGGAATTCGATCTATGACGCAACGTGATAGATAAAAGTATAACATTTCCTTTTACTTGAACTTAATACCTTCCTGTTCCGCAACTCGCTTTGGTAAAGATATATTATATTATAATTCAAGATATAAAATTAAACATGACTACAATATTTTTTAGGTAGATATTACGTTTTAAAATATAGTCATTCTTCAGACTTCTAAAATTTTAAAATTTATACAAACTTTAATGTATTGAAGTTAAAGGATGTAAATATTTGAATTGCCAGAAAAAAAGTAACTCTGAACACTCAAAATTATTAATTGCGCGATGACATTATCAAAAGGGAAACTACAAAATATCTGCAGATTGATAATTTCAAGGTATATTAAATCTGAACCAAATTATCAAAACGTAATCAGTAAGACATGAAAATTATTTGCTAATTTTTTGCTATTTTTTGTTTTGAAAAATAATTTTTTTGCTTTACTTTTTAAAAAGTTACTTAATATATTGAGCTATCGAGTCTCTCGTAACTTTTTAAAAACTAAAGCAAAAAAAATTATTTTTGAAAGCAAAAAATTAGCAAATAATTTTCATGTCTTACTGGTTACGTTCTAACAATTTGGCTCAGATAGCTTAATATAAGATTTCAGTAATTTAGTGGAAGTATTTGGTTACACGTCGAGAAAATCGTAAGACTGGGAAAGATTGCTTGCTGGTGCAGAATTGTTAGCCTCTTTAATCCTTCCTACCCAGCGAGCCGGCGTCTACCACCGCGTCGATGCCATTGAGGAACAATAAATGATTATTGTCGGGGCTATTACCGCCGGAGTGGTGACCAGGCCCCATTGAAACTGTTCAGCGGTCAGTTTCTCTCGGCGAATGTGGCCTCGTATGTACAAGCGGCGTGCGTATACGTGCTGCCATTATTTCTCGTATCTCGCGAGCCCATGCACAGTGCACCCCCACTGTCCACCACCCGGCCGCCGTCGGCCGGCTTTTCAACTGCCTTCCTTCCTCCCCCTCTCCGTTTCGTACCTTGCACCATCCCTGAAATACCGGCGACATGAGCAAACAAACTGCATCCACTTAATTCGACGCGAGAACCCGCACCGGGAAAGATAAAGCGATTTTT